>CAUYLG010071714.1:0-89801 GCA_963573385.1 Cacajao melanocephalus | reverse complement strand
AGGTTCAAGCAATTCTCCTGCCTCAGCCTCCCGAGTAGCTGGGACCACAGGCACGCGCCACCATGCCCAGCTAATTTTTGTATTTTTTAGTAGATACAGGGTTTCACCATGGTCTCGATCTCTCGACCTCGTGATCCACCTGCCTTGACCTCCCAAAGTGCTGGGATTACAGGTGGGAGCCACTGCGCCTGGCCCACCCTCTTAATTATGATGTTTGGCAGGCTGCAAAACATGGCCATCAATTCCTACCATCTTGATATAAGTATACCTTAGAGGTGGAGTTGCTCTCACCCCTTGAATCTGGGATGCTCATGGGATTTGTTTTGACAAGGAACAAAAGTGAAAAGTGATGCAAAAAAGTGAAGTTATATGAATGCCAAGCCCAGGACTTAGGCTTTGCAGCTTCTGGTGCTGTGCTTTTGGAATGCTGTTCTGAGACCACCCTGGGGAGAAGCTGGTCTGGCCTTTGTCTGCATGTGAGGCCACATGGAGGAGAACTGAGGCATCCCAGCCAAGAGCCCATACCAGACATGTGAGTGAAGCTATCTCAGACCCTGCAGCCCAACCAAACCTCTACCTGAATGCAAGCACATGACTGGGTAAGGCAAAATCAGCAGGGAGACCAGCCAGCCAACCCTCGGAATCATGAAAATTAATAAACCATCATTTTCTGATCCATGAAGTTTTGAGAACGTTTGTCATGCAGCAAAGGCTAACTCAGCAAGAACTGTCTTATTCATACTGTATCCCTAGTGCTAGCAAGATGTCTGGTACACAGCACTTTGACAGTAAACGTGTATTGGCTGAATGAATAAACAGAAGTGAGATTGAACCGGGGAGATCCCCTGGAAGATACTGGCTAACTTTACAATGTATCATAGAATACATTCCATGTGGTACATTCTGGAATTCTGGAATAGAAGATAATTTAAAAATATTAGCATTCTAGACTGTGTGCAGTGGTTCATGCCTGCAATCTCAGCACTATGGGAGGCCAAGGTAGGCAGACAGCTTGAGCTCAGGAGTTTAAGACCAGCCTGGGCAACATGGCAAGACCCCATCTCTGTTAAAAGTACGAAAAGTTAGCCAGATGTGATGGCACGCATCTGTAGTCCCAGCTACTCAAGAGGCTGAGGTGAGAAAATGACTTGAGCTTGGGAGGTAGAGGCTGCAGTGAGCCATGACCATGCCACTGTACTCCAGTCTGGGTGACAGAGAAAGATCTTGTCTCAAAAAAAAAAGAAAAACCTAGCATTCTTAATTTTCTGTAGTTTCTTTCAAGTTTGTGTCAACTTAATTTCAGAATATGTTATAAACTCATTTGTTGACATTAAAATATGTCTTTGTGTTCTCCTTTCTTAGGGTCTTTAACTTATCTTTTATAATTTATAAATTATCTTAATATATAATTTATCTTGATGTTATTTCATATTTGTTTGTGTAATTAATTGATCAATATCTATCATCCCCCTAGATTGTAAACTCTGAAAGGACAGGGGCCGTTTCTGATTTTGCTTATGGTTGTAACCCTTGTTCCGGCTCATACCAGAATGGACTGAATTTAAAATGTAGATTTCTTTATTTTAATTTCTAGTTTCCTTAGATTGGTATTAAACTTGAATCTGCATTTCCACATTTTCCTTCTTCAATTTTGAATCAGAGAATGGTAAAGGCATTAGGGAATTAGAACATCTCTTTTCCAGAGAAGTACAGTTCAAAGGATAACATACCTCCCATTGTCACGCAGCTAGTTTAAAGCGGGGTCAGGACTTGAGGTCATGTGTTCACTGGTCACTGGTTTTACATTCTTTCAATGTCAGTAGACCCTACAGCCCCCATTGTACAGATGGGCAAACTCGCTGGAACCAAGACCAGACGGCAGATTACTTATCTCTCAGCTGAAGGCTGCCTTCACGTGCCCAAGCTGACTCTAGGGTTAAGCTTCTGACGGCTCCAAGTATTTTTTTCTCTTTTATGTTGCTCTCAAATATATTTCTATCCCTGTCAGACCATCCCCCTTGTTCCCATTTAACCTGAGAAAGTTAAACCCACTTTTGATCATTATGTGAAAATCTGAAGCAAAGTGCTTCCTTCAAGGCAGATGTTTGGAAATGCTGAGCTGCAGGCGTTCAACTTGTCAAGTAACTTTTCAAATGATGAAAAAAGGGGAAATGTAGGTCAGAAAGCAATAAACTATATTCACATCCAATATATCCTTCTGGTTAAGGAGGCGACTTTGAATCTCCACCTTTTACTAAAATGAAACAAAAATCCAAATCCAACCCAAAGCATTACAGCTTTAAGTACTGAAAGTATTTATTATTTCTGTTCAAGTAATCCAAAAGCATAATCTCAAGAACATCCATTCTCCAGGAATGTCTCAAAACACTACGGATTTGATGTGATTCCTTTATCCAGATGTTTGTAGAAATGATTCAGAATGTCAAGAGGGGAATTAAAGATTTATTTTTAATATCTGAAAAAGTCATATTTCTAATAAGAGTGAGCCTTAAAAATGTGTCCCCAGTTTTTGCTGCCTCTCTGATCTTTCTCATTATCATTTCTTAAATAACAGCTCTACTCCAAATTATCAGCCTATAAGTTTCCAAACATAAATATTTAGGTACTGGAAAGACAAAGTGGGTGAGGTACTTTCGTTGTAACATTGAAATTCACTTCGACTTCATTTCAAGAGATGATTTTTACCCACTGAGTAAATTATAACCAAATATCACAAAAGATCGCTTCTTGAGGGAAAAAATCTCTAACAAACTGCCAAAGTCTCTCAGCTTTGAAGAGTAGTGCGATTTGCCTTTCAAGACTGCTATGTTTCATTTTTTTTCTTTTTATTGAGAAAATGTCTCACTCTGTGACCCAGGCTGGAGTGCAGTGGTAATGATTTTGGCTCACTGCAGCCTTCGCCTCCCGGGTTCAAGCGATTCTTGTGCCTCAGCCTCCCGAGTAGCTGAAATTACAGGCATGTGCCACCTTGCCCAGTTAATTTTTGTATTTTTAGTAGACACAAGGTTTCACTATGTTGGCCAGTCTTGAACTCCCAGCCTCAAGTGATCCATCTGTTTCAACCTTCCAAAGTACTGGGATTACAGAGGTGAGCCACTGTTCCTGGCCTATGTTTCCATCTGTCCCTTAAATCTAGGTAAGTAGCACCAAATATTCCAACAGTTATTATGTTTATTTCCCCGTGTTCAGACAGCCAACTAAGATATCCGTGAGTCATGAGCATCTCATTATTTGAAGACCTCTCCCTCATCCATTATCCCCTCACTCATAGAGAAGGATATTCTAAAATATGCTAGATTTTGTGAGTTGACCAAGTTTACCTGATAGAGAAGATACATTTCAGATTCAACTGGCAGAGAGAAATTCAAAATTAGGTCATCTCATGGTTGCAAGTTGTATCTATAACAGAAACTAAAAGGTCTCGGAGATCATACACATTTTTCTGGTGGAGAACCCTCACTTTAGAGGGACCTGCTGTGAAACATTCTTTACACTCAAAATAAAAAAATATATATACTGAATATTTCTATGGAAACGGAAGTTTTGATATAAAATAATATACAGGAGCTGGGTTAAATCTAAGGTCTGTACTCCCCCAGGATGAATATATGTGATTTTAGAGGATGATTACCTGTGTATTGTGATGTTAAGGAAACTCAGAAGTCCTCCGTAAGTCACTAAATCTTTCGGTTTGCTGTTTCTTGATTCATTAGAATTCAGTCTTTAAGATTTGGAGACCTCTAAAATACAATGACTTCTTTTTTTCCTTTGGCTAGCATTTATATGGTGGTGACTCCCTGCCAGGCATTCCTCTAATGCTTTAGGAGTATTAATTTACTTAATCCTCCCAGAAAGCTTCTGATTTAGGTACCACTGTTGTCCCCATTGTTGCAGATGAGGAACACGGGCACAGAGAGGCCCCGTAACACAACAAAGGTCACAGACTCATACGTGCAACCAGGACTGGCCGCCTTCCCCACTGCACTGCACAGCCGTCTCAGCCCGTGGCAGCACCAGGTAAATGACTGTGGGAACCTTCCCCCAGCCTAGCATAAGGCTGGGGAGGGAGAAGGGGCTAGCAGGTTACAAAACGTGACAGCACTGGGCAGGAATGACGTGGGTGGGTAGAAAGAGATGCCTGAAAGAGGATGAAAAGAACAAAAGAGAAGGTGTGAATAATGAAGACAAAATTTTCTTATGTCTTAATTACAACAGCAGTGGAGAGAGACTGGTCACGATGGTCACCCTTGGACTGATAGGTGGGACCTTAATTATAGAGTTCAGTCCCTCGTTTTTACAGATGAGGAAAACAGAGGCTGACAGAGCAGACTGAAGACAAGGGAAAGGACGTTTCTGAGATTTCACAGCTGATCAGCAACCAAGCCAGGACTGGGCTCCATTGCCCTGATTTTGGGCCCAGAGTTAGTTCCTCTGAAAGCATTCTTACACCTTCCACTTCACCGAGGGGCTGGAGGAAGTTCAGCAAAAAGGAACCTTTTACTGTTTGTGGTTTGCCTTGTAAATGTTTGCTGCCTGGATGGTATTTGGTTAGACAATGACACAGGTTAAGAGAACGTTCTTCCCACTATTCACAAGGATCATTTCCTTATAGATATATTTTCTGGGAAGAGAACAGTACCTTCTTCTCTACCTCACATTACTTTTTGGGAGCAGATAATGCAGCAGAGGCTAGAAGCAGAGTTTACTGTCACTAACCCATATCAAAAAGATACCATGCATTTCTGAAGAGCATCGGAGGGGCCAGGTGAAACCACGTGGGCTGAAGAGAGGGAAGAAATGATGAACATGGTTGGAAATCAAAAGTATTCAACTATAAATTAACATAAACCCAGGGGTCATCTTGCATGCAGTCCTAGCAATAAGAGACTCACAATGTGGATGAACAAGTGAAAAAAAGGTAATCAAAAGTAAGAAAGAGACATATGTGAGGCATTAAGCATCAGGTACAGAGGCGGCCGGGGAAGATTACTGAACAAAGTCCAGAGAGTGTAAAAAAAGATAAGGAAGGCAAAGGTAGTGAATGAAAAAGAGATTGCACTGAAGGTTGAGATAAATAATGGGAAAATTTTCAAGTGTGTAAGGAACGTAGGGGTCGTTGAAGGAGACAGTTGGATGGTAAAGAATCAGAAGGGTGATTTATTTAAAAAGAGGTAGATGTAGCTAAAAAAAAAAATTTAATAATTATTTAATTATTTAAAAAATAGTTTTTGCCTTGGAATTTTCAGGAAGATGGGGGACAAATATTAGAAGCAGACCTGCATTTCCTAAAAGAAAGCAAAGAAATAATGAAGAATGACATGATTGTATCACCACAGGAGATTCAGAAATTAAGACTGGGGAAATAAAGCATTAGAACATTCAATTCCAGGCAGAACATATACAAACACATGTGAATAATAAATAATAGGAACTTAAGAAATGAGAATTTGAAAAACCAAACTTTTGGGGGTAAAGAGTTTCATGATAAATGGTTGGTGCTAATTTTCGCTGCTCTTACAGCACTAGAGTCATCTTCTTAATTTGTCTCCCTCTTTTGCTTCCCAGTTTCCTTTCATAGATATTTATTGAAAGCCTGCTCATTTTAGGCATTATGCTATATTTTGGGAGGTACATGGATGAATAAGATATTGTCTATGGCCCCGCCTTGGAGAGTTTGCATTTTGGTAGAGTGGACATACTCTGTTATGAATGGTTGTATGACTCAGCCACATACTGAGGTAGTATGAGGGCTGAGAGGTGCAGGAAATAGAGGCTCCAGAGGTCATTTTGGATTGGGATAATCCAATTCCACCTGTAGGAGGAACTGAATGGCATAATGCTCGTCTGAACTGTAAAGAACAATCCTTCCAGAGTGTTTGATTTTCTTGTGTTTTGTGTAATGTTTAAAGGGTCGGATATCAGTGATGTGGGTTTAGATGGAAATAGTCTGGGAACCCCTATCTCACATTCATTATGTGGGGCAACTTCTGCAGTGCTTGGGGGACCTGCTTGTAGATGAGCCTTGGGAAGTGGTGGTGTCACTGATCCTGAGATTGGGGGTGGGGCGTGACATTTGGCCCACAGGGAAAGAGGTGAGACAGCTGAGTTGAGCACTTTTGTGCCCTCCAAAGAGTAGGGGAAGCCTGCAGGGGCTGAAGAGTGAGAATCTTCATGATCTGCCCACTGAGGGGGCAGAGGGAGGATCAAAGGTGGCCAGTGAGAAAGTACAATAAAACTCCAAGTGCTTGCTGAAGAGAGGCAGGCAATTTGATTATTTAATTCAGTGTAGTGACAAATAAGGTAATGAGGCTAGAGACAAGAAATCTAGAGGTAAGATAGATCTTCCTTGGTCACGGGCAATAGACCTGAGAGGATGAATCTGAGTGCACAGGCGGATAAAATGTTAATGTCTTTGGCACCAGGTTCTGAAGCAATAAAAGAAATCAAACGTTATTCTGGATTGCATAAATAGAGGGACGGTGAACAAGTCCAAGGTAATTAGCTCAGAGTTGTAAAAGGAAATGGTGAGTAGTATTTGACCAAGGAAACTGGGGGAAATGTCTGCTAAGGTTTTCTCACCCCCTACTTTGCTCTTTCCACTGCTTTTGTTCACCGAATTCAACCTTGACTGGGATTCTCTGCATCTCCAGCACTCCGCACTTGAAGATGAACATGTATTACATGTATTCATAAGAGTAGTTCATTCTGCTGCTATTCTTTTTTCTTTCTTTCTCTCTCTCTCTCTCTCTCTTTTTTTTTTTTTTTTTTTTTTTTGGAGACAGAGTCTCCATCTGTCACCCAGGCTGCAGTGCAATGGCACAATCTCTGCTCACTGCAACCTCCACCTCCCAGGTTCAAGCAATTCTCCTGTCTCAGCCTCCAGAATAGCTGGAATTACAGGTGCACACCACCACGCCTGGCTAGTTTTTGTATTTTTAGTAGAGACAAGGTTTCACCATGTTGGCCAGGCTGGTCTAGAACTCCTGATCTCAGGTAATCCATCTGCCTTGGCCTCCCAAAGTGCTGGGATTACAGGCGTGAGCCACCATGTCTGGCCTCAGCTGATTCTTATAGGGATGAAGGGCTTTAGTGGGAAGCTTGGATCTCTGAAACCCTGCTCCAACCCTTCTAATTCTGATACGCTGTCCTAGGAGCCAGGTACCTCATGCCATCCAAGAATCCTTCCTTTAGAACACTTTCCAATGCAGTAAAATATAGATTCAAGAGACCAGTGATTGATTTCTTCTTCTCAGACTGTCCTCTAAGACTACCAGGTACCAAAGACTATTTTCTTAGCAAGAAAATAGTCATCATCACCTACAACTAAGTTATTATTTATTAGTGACCAAAAGGAAAGTTGCTACAGCTCTTAAATTCAAATAAAAACTAATGACTTCCTTCATTGAAGAATTTCTCTTGTATTCAAGGTTTTTTTTTTTTTTTTAACTGCTTACTGGCATAACTGTTCAAGTTTCAGTTTGATACGATGAAACTCTCTTAACATTTATTCCCCAAACAATAATGACATGTAAATAGACGTGAGGTGCAGATGTGCCTGTAAGTGCATACTGTTCCCAACACCAGTCAAAAATAAATACCTCTGGATCGATCAGGTTTTAAAAAAGAAAATGATAGGGAAAAGGGAAGTCGTTTATCTAACCTCAGCTAAGCTATCGTCCACATTCCTTGTTTACACCTGATAATCATCCACAATTAAGTATTTAATGTACTCCTTTAAGGTCAGGTTGCAAAGGAGTCAGGGTGTCAGGAAAAAATTCACATGGGAAATTTACTTTCTACCTATAGCCGGGTGTGTGTCTTGGCTGAGAGCACAAGCTGTCTCAGGCGTGGTGGCCCCTAGGTGTTCTGTTGGAGATCCGAGGTTATTGGTTTAATATTAGCTTTGGGCATATTAGCGTGGTGACAGGAGCCCCTAAAGCTACCCTCTCTCTAGGCGGCAAGCTTATTTTGAAGTAAATGTGTGAGGGGCATGTTTAGATAATTCTTTTAGTTGGAGTGGCAGGGAAGAGGAATGCATAGGGACTGAAATTTTAATGTTAACCAGTATCTCTAGGGAATGTGAAAAATGTTCACGTTTCATGTCCAGAAGCCATAGGGGATTTTAACGCCAGTGGGCTCCCTTTAGACTCTACTCTCCTCATTGGAAGGCCTCGGGGCACGTGTCTGGAATGTAGGTGGAAAGGCAGCCGAGATCTTCACTTAGAAAAACAAGCCCCGATTAAAAAAACCGAAGTCAGTCGTTGCTCATGTGCCTAATTTATTTATTTTGTACCTACCGTGTGCAAAGCTAACTGCAAACATTGTGGAAGATTCTAGGTAGCTGATTTTAAGGGGCCTAGGAAGACAGATGCATATATAAAAGTGATTCAAATACACCGAAAGCTATAATAATAATGGGAGAATGGAATGAGAGATTCACGCCTACAAACTGTGGCTTATTTATCCCTTTATTTACTCTTCATCCCGTCGCACACCAATCTTACAACAGAGCTGCGCCCAAAAATCAGGGAGTAGTCTTGTAGAGAAAGCACCATTCACCCCAATGTACGCAGTAGGGCGGTGAAATAATGCAACTGGTTTTATCTGAGCAATGAAACAGATCTTTCCCATTGACTGTGATTGTGTGGTATAGTTATCCCATGCGCAAATTCGCCAGTCGCTGAGTCCTGAAGCTAGTCTTCAGAGGTCATTTTGCCTGTAGAGGTAAGTCTGGGGTAGCGAGGCTGTGTGAATCTTGCAAGGAGAAGTTGCCACAGCCTTCTCGAGCTGTCTGTTTCAGCCTAGAACAACTGTCATCTTAAGAAAATTCTCTCTGTATGTCTGAAGTCACTCAGGCTATTGGTTAATTTTATATCAGCTTCCAGACCCCAGAGCTTAAGCTGCCCCCTTTTTTTCTACCCTAGCAAATGGGGAATCCTTTGCCAGACATGCAGCCTTTTTTGAAATTACAAATAAGTCGATAACTATAGGGCTGACCCAATTACTGGTGTGTGAACTGGGTGAGCCCAAGCCATGTCCTGTTGTAGAAACCAGGGACTGGTGTCGGGATCTCAGGTGGAGAGGCGTTAAAAGCAACACACTCAGCTGTGTGCTGGGTTGATCTTGCCTGGAAGTCAGTGGGGTAGAACGGACCGGGCGAGCCTCCTTGTCAGGTCTCCAACGGCCCTTTTCAGAGTGTGAGCAGACCTTACAAAGAGGCACTGACCTCGCCTTTCAGATGACGAGCATCTCGCCATGATAACTAACCCCAAGGGGATTTCTTTACAGTGATGTATGGTAAAGGTCAGTCTGAATCAGGAGGAAGTCAGAGGCGGAGGAAGAGTTTAAGAAATGCAGTTTTATGACTTTTGAGAGCACACGATAACTCCAGTACACGAACTGAGTTCTGTTTGGTATCAAAAGGACCTCCTTGAATGAAACAACTAGTGATTTATAAAGAAGACATATCGGCCATCTCACATAAATAGTGTTTATAAGGATGTAGGGAAATTAGATGAAAATATTTTACTCTCTTAAATATGGTAGATATCCCCTTAAAACATTTAAACTTGCAATTTATGCCAGTCTGTGCGGCATGAATTTGTTTAAATAAAAGTAAATTTTTACCTAGATGGTTAGAAGGATCACAGATTCTAAAATAGTGGAGATTGAATGAATGAGATCTCACTATTTTCATGTTAAGATTCTGACTAGCTATATTCAGAAAACCCCTATAACATAGATCCTACTGAATTCCTATTAATGTGGCTAGAACTGGACTGAAATTGCAAAGAAAGCATTTACCAAATCTCTTACTGGTATAAATAAGGTATATTGGAGGGAGAACCTAATGTTTCCAGATCTTTCCCAGAACCCCTTTTCATGACCCTCACTCCTCTCAAGACACACTTTAAATAAATAAATAGTTTCATAGATGTGTGAGGAGGTTACAGGATAAATAATAAAAGATGTCTCTCACGTGCTTAGCCTGTGTGCCTGGGGAAAAAAAAGTAGCAATACCTGAAATGCCAAATCCTTCCTTCTTCCCTCCCTCTCCCTGTTCCCCCCTCCCCGCCTTTCTTTCCTTCCTTCTTCCTTCTTTCTTTCTTTCTCTCTTTCTCACTTTCTTTCAGATGGAGTCTTGCTCTGTCACCGCTGGAGTACAATGATGCAATCTCCTGCAACCTCTGTCTCCCAGGTTCAAGCAGTCCTCCAACCTCAGCTTCCAGAGTAGCTAGGATTAGAGGCACACACCACCACGCCTGGCTAATTTTTTTTTTTTTTTTTTTTTTTTTTGTATTTTTAGTAGAGACGGGGTTTCACCATGTGGCCCAGTCTGGTCTTGAACTCCCGGCTTCAAGTGATCCACTTGCCTTGGCCTTCCAAAGTGTTAGGACTATAGGCATGAGCCACCGCACCTGGCCCAGAGTTAACTTTTCTAAAGCATGACTTTAATCATATACCTCCTGCTCATAGATGTTCTGTGGTTCAAGATCCCCCACCAGATAGAGTGAAACCCTCAGCCAGGTCTCTTCATTTCCTACCTCATCAGGCTCCTGGTCCCTTTAAGTATCCTTGACTCCAACCAAACTTGTCTATTTCCCAGTGCCCAAGCTCACTGGGCCTTTCCCATCACAGCCCTTTTACTAATGATCTGCCTCGATTTTTGCCTGTCAAAATCTTTGCTTTCAATCCAATTCCATTTGATTTTTTTTATTTAGTCACTTATTCAATCTTGTTCATTCAGTAACCTTTCCATGAGTACCCACCAATTGGTAAGCTACAGGATTTGAGAAGCAGCCCCTGATTTTCCCAGGTGGAAATAGCCTGTCCGCCCTCACTAGTATGTTAGTGTTTTATACCACTCTGAGATTGATTATAGACTGCAAGGCAGGTCCTAGCTCTGCCAAGTGCACTGTATAAACCTCTGTTGCCCCATCTGTAAACTTGGTTCCTTTCTCATGGGATTATTGGGTTGTGGTGAGAATTAAATGTGTGTAAAGTGCTTAGCATGGAGTCAGTGCCCTTTGGGTTACCCATTATTGTTCTTACTATTTGTTGTGTTTTTACACCTCATTTAAATCTCATTGAGACAAGAGCTGTGACTTACACACCTCTGTAGCCCCTCTGGCATCTGTCTCTCAGAGAGTGTTTGCTTTAATTATTTAAGTAAGTTTGTTTGGTTGCAAGATGAAATGATCCTTTTCCATTACCTAAAGAGATGAGTGTTGATTATAAAACACCCCTGGGCTGGAACTGAGAACTCATCAGGTTCCTGGGATACCTTTTCCTCTTGCAGTATTTCAGTTCCTCTCTCTACATCAATTCTGTCCTCTCTTCCCTAGGAACGACTTCTGCTGGTGACTTAGAGTCAAGGTCCCATAGATGATTTGCTAGGTCCACTGCAAAATGGATATGAAGGATCCCTTGTTCAAAAAGCAGAAAAAGGTGCCATTAAAGTTGTATTATAAAGTTATCTTTCTTCATTCCTCTCTGTCTCTTTCTGTCTCCATCTATCAGTGTTTTTCTATTTGCTATTCAATATTATCCTTCCTCGGGCGTGGAAATACTCATAAGGCTGGTGCAGACCCACACAGGTGCTTAGGCACCTGGCCCTGAGACTTGGCACTCACAGCTGGGTTCTCCTTTCTCACCAGCCACCAAACAGAAGCCATTCCCCAGTAAGGGGTAAGGAAGTCGAGCCAGGCATCCCTCCTTCCCTTGAGCCCACAGTTACAGTCCAAGGCAGGCAGGCAATCCCCGAGACCCAATGGAATTGCAACTTCCACGCATGGTGCACTAGGTACCTAGATCGGGGAGAGCCAAAGACTTGTTCCGTTGAATCTCTTACCAAATAAGCCATGATGTGGCAGCCTAGGGCAGGGACAGCAGCCACCTCACCCATGTGCAGATGCTGTAGGTCACAGCAGCCTGAACTTCTCTGGCCTGCACCCAGCTTCCTGGGGCACACAGGGCAGCTCCCCAAGGCACACAGATTGCTGGGTAGTGTGAAAGGCTGGGGAGGAGAAAGGAGAAAGAAAAGAGGAGGAGCAGCTCTAAGAACACAAGGCAAGAGGGGGCAGTGGGAGGCAGGACTGCGGCTGCTAAGGCTCCAGTCTCTGGTGCATGTTCCATTGTCCCATGGACTTCACTAATGAAACCCAAGTTTAAAAACGAAAGAAAGCACTAACCAAGCATGTGGCCCTTGTAAACACAGGCCCTTATTTGACCACTGGTCACATGCCCATGAAGCTGGACTTTTTTAAATGGCAGCATACACGTGGAAGAGTATATCTGTCTCAGCCTAGCTCTCTCTACTATATGCTCTTCTGCTGAAGCTGCTACTGCTAATGGGTTTATTCTATCAGTTTCCAAACAACAAATGACTAAAGAAATCCAATTGGCTCAATTATTGTTCATTAGTGTTTTTTTGTTTTTTAGTGTTTTAATGAACCACACAGGCCATAGGTTGCTATCCAGCCAATTGGCTGGCTACTCTGGAATAGGCGTCCCTGCCTGGTTCAGTAACAAGAAGCCTAGAGTGCAGATTCATGTTGCGTGGCCTCCTTGGTCCACTACTCTGGGGGGCTGAGGAAAGGATGGCAGTAACGAAGATCTTTAGTATGGTGTTGAATACATACGTTTTAAACAGTGATTTTGATTTTTTCCATTGTAAAAAATGAATGAGACCTCTACATAGCAATGTTTTGTTGCTAAATTCTTAGTTATGCTGTATATATGGAAAGGATGAAATGTCTTTGTTAAAATGAATACTCCAGTAAACATTGTGTTCAGTCAGTTATACTGGCTGCCATGGATTTGGTCCGAATTAATGCAGTTTTGGATCATGTGAGATCATGGGCTTTATAGAACATACTTTAAACACTATCTTATCAATTCTTATCATTTCACAGCTATAGAATGTGTTAATTAGGACATAACAAATAGGGCAAGTAATGCGT
The DNA here is from genome assembly GCA_963573385.1 of Cacajao melanocephalus. Lineage (NCBI taxonomy): Eukaryota > Metazoa > Chordata > Mammalia > Primates > Pitheciidae > Cacajao > Cacajao melanocephalus. The sequence goes on along the minus strand of CAUYLG010071714.1, from coordinate 76,818 downwards.
CATGTCAAAGCCAGGAAGAATAAAAGAACATCTTAACAAATAAAACTGTGGAAACAAGCAAAAAACAACAACAAAAAAGCACCTTTTTCTATGTCAAAATTTAAAGACATTAAAAATCTAACAAAAGTATCTAAAAGGTAAAAAGAGGTTAAGATCCTTAATGTATAAAACATTCAAATAAATAATAAAGGAAAAAATCAATAGGAAGGTGGTCAACAGGCATAAATAGACAATATACACACACAAATACAAATTGCCAGTAAAATGTTCAACTTCATTAAAGAAATTAGAATTTAATTTCTACTAAAAATAAATTAAAATCAAAACAATGGTAGACATAATTTTTCCCTCTGTTGGCAAAGATGTAAAAGAATGATAAAATCCAAAGCTGATCTACACGTCTGTATGAAACAGGATGACTCATATGCTCAAAAGGATATTTTGGAGCAGCCTTTTGAAGACCAACTTAACAATATTTATCAAAATACAAAAAATACATGAATTTTGACCCTAAATTTTTACTTCTAAGTTTGATGCTAAAGAAGCCCATATATATGTGAACAATGGTATATGTACACAAGGTTTCACTGCATTGTCGTTTGTAAGAGTGACAAATCTGAAAATCTAACAATCCATTAATAGAAGGAAAACTAATTCATGGTACTTTATTCCATACTATAAAATATTGTAAATACAAAGAATAAGAAAGACTGGTATGTACCGTCATGGTGAGAGATCCGTTACATTGATAAAGAAGATTTTTTTTAAAACTACGTTGTAAACCCATTATATAGAAACTTAATGTATAACTATATATTTGTTAAATATTATATACAACAATGTAAAATATATAATATGCTGCAATTTTATAAGATAGGAACGTTAGCCATGACCCCCTCTCAGCGGTGGGGTGGGAGGGGAGCAGCAGATTGTCCCTGCTCTCAATAGCTTACAGTCTAAGAGAGAAAATGAAGTTGGCTGGGACTTCAAAGTATAAACAATTCCTGAGACCCAGTGGAATTGCAATTTCCACATTCATTCAATAAATACCTAAGCACACTCTGTCCCATATTGCAATATGGGACAGAAGCATTGAATGAAGCATTTGATAAATGGAACTGCAACTTCCACATTCATTCAATAAGTATCTAAGCACACTCTGTCCCATATTACAATATTACAATATGGGACATAGTGTGCTTAGGTACTTATTGAATGAAGCATTTCCATGCTCATAAAACCCTCAGAAGTAAATATTTTATTCCCATTTTTCAGATGTCCAAACTGAGGCCTGTCTAGAAACACAGGTGGTGCTAAGTACATGACTAATTATCTCCCCAAGTCCTTAGCCAGCCAGAACTTCACAACTTCCACATTGCATGCCCCCGACAACAGCAGTCCATCACCTCCCCCAGTGCAAAAGTATCCCAGACATATTCTAATTACTGACAGTATTTGCAGTTATCCAACATTATCTGATGGATAAAAGCGCTAACAGTGGAATTCCTGGGACAAAGGACAGACATGTTTAAAGGCATTTGATACATGTTTACTTATCTAATTATATTTTCTAAAACTAGTTTTTCTGTACATTTTGCCAGCCAATATATATTTTGTCAAGTTACAATGTCTAGAGTTCCCAAAAGGCATTTTTCTAAGTGAATGCCAATTTGCATGATCACCAAATACACAAAAGCAGGAGAAATAAATCCAGGGGTGGCACAAGCTAAAGAAAAACCAAAACAAGCCTGCTCTTGCAGCAAAGTAGTTAAGCTACCTTCTTAAGCTCACGCTAGCAGAGTTATTGCCGCTTATTCATAAGGGCACCGGCAACAGCTGTTCACCTGGCCAACCAAGCTCTCCAAAGGAAGATCTCCATATGTTGTACGGAGAGGCACGTGAGCTGGTTCTTAGTGAGAAGTGTCCTTGTTTCCCAGTTTGTGAGTGATGGGAGGAGTAAAGCCCAGACCCGAGACTATGGAGGAGAAGCCTTTTCTTTGTTTCACATGGTTCAAAGGGCTTACTCCTACCTGGTTTCATCAGTGAGGTGGACAAACAAAAGAGTTTTGTAAGTAGAAATTTTATTGTTGGGCATGCCCAAGTCCCAGAAGCAACAAGTGACAGAACCAAGACTGGAACCCACGGCTTCCTGAAGGATCTTGTCACCGTACATGCTGAGTGAAACACAAAGGAAAAAAATAAGTTCTGTGAAGTTATAGCAGACGGAAAATGGGAGAGAGTATAAATTTTCTCCTGATTTTTGCAAATGTGTATATATAGGCATACCTCAGAGACATTGCAAGTTTGCTTCCAGACCACAGCAGTAAAGTGAATATCATAATAAAGTGAATCACACACATTTTTTGGCTTCCCACTACATATAAAAGTTATGTTTACACTATACTGTAACCTATTAAGTATAACTTAATGATCATCTGAGCCTTCAGCAAGTGGTAATATTTTGCTGGTAGAAGGTCTTACCTTGATGTCGATGGCTGTTGACTGATCAGGGTGGTGGTTGCTAAAGGTTAGGGTGGCTGTAGCAATTTCTTAAAATAATAGAGTGAAGTTTGCCACATCAATTGACTCTCTCTTTCACAAAATATTTCTCTGTAGAATGCGATGCTGCTTGATAGCATTTTACCCACAGTAGAACTTCTGTCAAATGGGAGTCAATCCTCTCAAACCCCGTTGCTGCTTTATCAACTATAATAAGCTTATGGAATATTACACATCCTTTGTCATCATTTTAACAATTTCATAGCATCCTCACCAGGAGTAGATTGCATCTCAAGAAACCACGTTCTTTAGTCATCCATAGGAAGCAATTTTTCATCTGTTTAAGTTTTACCGTGAGATTGCAGCAAATCAGTCCCATCTTCAGGCTCCACTTCTAATTCTAGTTCTCTTGCTATTTCTACTACATCTGCACGGACTTTATCCACTGAAGTCTTGAGTCCCTCAAAATCATCTATGAGTGTTGGAATCTACTTCTTCCAAACTCCTGTTAATATGAATATTTTGTCCTTTTCCAATGAATCACGAATGTTCTTAATGGCATCTAACATGGTCAATCCTTTCCAGAGGTTTTCAATTCACTTTGCCCAGATCCATCAGAGGAATCACTATTTATGACAGCTAGAGCCTTATAAAATATGTTTATTAAATAAGAACTGAAAGTTGAAATGACTCCTTGATTCATGGGCTGCAGAATGGATGTTATGTTTGCAGGTATGAAAGCAATATTCATCTTGTACATCTCTGTCAGCTTTCAGGTGACCAGGTGCATTGTCAATGAGCAGTAATCTTCTGAAAGAACTTTTTTTCCCCCTGAGCAGTAGGTCTTATAGTGTGCTTAAAATATTCAGTAGACCATGCTGTAAACAGGTATGCTGTCATCTAGGCTTTATTGTTCTATTTCTATAGCAAAGGCAGTGAAGATTTAACATAATTCTCAAGGGCCCTAGGATTTTCAGAATGATCAGTGAGTATTGGCTTCTACTTAAAGTCTCAAGCTACACTAACCCCTAAGAAGAGATCCAGACTATCTTTTGAAGCTTTGAAACTGTGCACTGACTTCTCCTCTATAGTTACAGAAGGATAGCATCTTCTTCCAATAGAAGCCTGTTTTGTCTCCATTGAAAGTCGATTGTTTATTGTAGCTACCTTCAATGATCTTGGATCTTCCAGATAATTTGCAGCAGTTCCTATATGAGCACTTGCTGCTTCTCCTTGAACCTCTGTGGTATTATGACAGCTTATTTCCTTAACCTCATGAACCAACCTCTGCTAGCTTCTAACTTTTCTTCGGCAGCTTCCTCTCCTCTCTCAGCCTTCATAGAATTGAAAAGAGCTAGGGCCTTGTTCTGGATTTGCCTTTGGCTTAAGGGAACATTATGGCTTGTTTGATCTTCTATATAGACCACTCAGACTTTCTTCATCTCAGCAATAGGGCTGTTTCGCTTTCTTATCATTCATGTGTTCACTGGAGTAGCACTTTTAATTTCCTTCAAGAACTTTCCCTTTGCATTCACACCTTGGCTGTTTGGCCCAAGAGGCCTAGCTTTCGGTTTATTGTGGTTTTCAACTGCCTTTCTCAGTAAGCTTCATCGTTATAGCTTTGGATTTAAAGTGAAGGGCATGTTACTCTTCCTTTCACTTGAACACTTAGAGGCAACTGTGGGGTTATTAATTGGTCTAATGTTAATACTGTTGTGTTTAGGGAATAGGGAGGCCTGAGGAGACGCATGAGAGAGAGGGGATTGGCCAGTTGGTGGAGTGGTTGGAACACACACATTTATTGATTAAGTTCATCATCTTACATGAGCACAGTTTGTGGTGCCCCAAACCAATGATATTACTAATAACATCAAAGATCACTGATCACAGATCACCATAACAGTTGTACTAATAGTTTAACAGTCTGAAATATTGTGAGAATTACCAAAATGTTACACGGAGACACAAAGTGAGCACGTGATGTTGAAAAACGGCACCCATAGACTTGCTTGATGCAGTTGCCACAAATACTCAATCTGTAAAAAACACAATGTCCGTAAAATGCAATAAAGCAGAGAGCAATAAAATGAGGTTTGCCCATAATTCACCTTATTTGATTTATCCTATGATATAAGCAGACAGGTTTGATTACAGAAGCAGTTCAGAAAGTTTGTGTAATTTGTTCAAGATTCTGACTGCTGATACATGGGAGAGCCAAGACCAGAATTCAATTCTCCTAACAACTCCCAAGTACAGTACTGTGTTGCTATGGAGTCTAAAACCCTATAAGGTTCACACTTTTCTCAGTCCAGTTTGGCCCTCCACTAGAATGCCTGTCTGGGGTTTTCCAGCCTCACCTAGGAATCCAGTGGAACGGTGAGTGGAGTACAGGGAAAGGAGTCTAATGTTGTGTTAATATCCTGGATCTGCAGTCCCAAATAGCTCAGGGAACTTGCTATGGGTTTTAGTTTTGTCTTCTGCAAAATGAACGGGGTATGATGCACCCACTTCATCCTACAGGGGTGTGCATTGAAGCCTCCGTGGCAGAGTGTGCACATCCTTTGAGGAGGTCCCTGTGCTGTTCCTGTAGGTGAGAGAGGCTTCCCATTTTCTGCTATTGCGACTCATCTGCACTTAATAGTGGATGTTCTCCTCAGCCCCAAGCCAGAGGGAGGGGACTGTGCCAGTCTGTGGGATCTGGGCTGCTGCTCACTCGAGAGTCCTTTTGGGCAGCCTGTTTTCATTGACTGTCCCAGGCAGGCTGCCTAGGGGCCTGTTTTGCTGAAAGAATGAGCAGTAGGGGGAAGAGCAGCTCCACAGGTGAGCAACAGAGACAGCCAGCTCAGAGCCTTTAAAATGAAAAGTGTTCTCTTGAGAGTGTGCAAAGATCTGATTTGTGAGAGATCAAAGTCAGGAAATGCATCACTCCTCCAGAATCAAAGGCTCCTTACTCTCAGGAGCAGACAGCAAAGATTCCTCTTGCAAGAAGAGCTAAGCATAACAATAGAGAGTGGCTGCCACCCTCCCCCAGGCCAGGACATGGGCCTGGCTGTGTTTGCAAACATCTGCACCTGGGCTGCACCTGCCAGGCAGGGACTGACCTGGAAGCTGCGAAGTGCACCTGCTCTTCTGATTTCCTGTTGTTCCTCGGTGGTGGTGATGGGTTCCACGGAACCTTGAATATCCCTCTTTTCTCCATTTGGAGATTGGCTGAGGCTGTGGGAGGGCTGTGCAGCCTCCTGTTCCGGCACTTCTACTCATTTTTTTATGACCTTGGGCAAGTTCCTAGCTCAATTAGTTTCCTCAACAGTCTTGTGGCTTCAAATCTTCTGCTTTATTCCCTCTCAGGGGTTTGGTGAGTGGTTCCATCCTGGGCTTTGGTGAGGACAATGGGTGGGACTTGCTCTGTGATCAGGAAGGAGCCATTCATGTGGCTTTGACCAGAAGGCACAGAAAAGGAGGGCGAACACCTGAGCCTTCCACAGTGCTTGGTTCCAACCAGACTTTTTTATTGATCAGTGAAGTTTTATTCATTCATCCATTGGTGGACCCCTAGGTTATTGTAGTATACATACACAATGGAATAGTATTCGGTCTTAAAAACAGGAAATTCTGTTATTTGCAATAACGTGGATTAAACTAGAGGCCATTATATTAAGTGAACTAAGCCAGGGACAAAGAGACAAATACCACACGATCTCACATGTATGTGGAATTTTAAAAAGTCAAGCTCATAGAAGTAGAGAGTGGAATGGTGCTTACCAGGGGCTGGGGTGGGGAGGTGGAAGGAAAAGGGTAGATGTTGGTTTGTGGATATAAAGTTTCAGTTACACAGGAGGAGTTCTGGTGATTTATTTCACAGTATGTTGGCTGCAGGTAAGAACAATGCATTGAGTATTTCAAACAAACTAAAACAGAGGATTTAAAATCTTCCCATCACAAGAGGTGGGTAGATCACTTGAGGTCAAAAGTTTGAGACCAGCCTGGCCAACATGGCAAAAGGCCGTCTCTACTCAAAATACAAAACTTAGCCAGGCATGTTGGCGCAAGCCTAACCTGCTACTTGGGAGGTTAAGGCAGAATTGCTTGAACCAGGGAGATGGAGGTTGCAATGAGGAGAGATCGTGTCACTGTACTCCAGCCTGCACAACAGACGGAGAATCTGTCTCAAACAACAATAACACCAAAAAAACAAAAACAAAGAAATAACTAATCAAGGTGATGGATATACTCATTAAGCTGATTTGATTATTTCACAGTGTATACACATCTATGTCCCATAAATATATGTGATTATTGCTTGTATATTAAAAATAAAGCTGAAAAAAGAAAATTGAGGCTAGCAAGAGTGATGGTCCTTGGTTCTCCACCCCAATCCTACCCACACAGGTCACTTTAGCCACATTCATTCTTTCTTCTACTATCCGAGGATGGGTGTTCCTTCTCTTCTTCAAAGCTTCCAGGATGCCCTGGACTGCACTCTCTCACATCACTAAAACCTTGTCCCACTGGTCATGTTCCTCTTTCCCACCTGGCAAGCCTTCCTTTCAGCCTGGGAGCATCCTCAGCATATCCTCTTTTGTAAATGAAGCAAACTGAAACTCTTCTCCACACCCATCTTTGGCCACAACCTGATCTCTTTTCTCCCTTTCTCGTCCACTCTTGAAAGACTTGTCCATACTGTGGGCCTCCATTTCTGTATTTCACATTCTCAAACACGTTTTGATCTGATTCCAGCCTTCACTACTCTACTGAAACTTCTCTTGACATAGTCGTTGGAAAATCTTAATTGCCAAGTTCAAATCTTTACCATACAGGACCTGTTGGCCGAAAGTGATAGGTGAAAATGCCATTCTACTTACCATGTTAGATGATCTTAGCCTCTGTGATTCCATACACCTTTGGCCTTCCTGCTGTCTCTCTTACTACTCCTTCATCTCCTCTGTGGGGACCTCTTCTATGTGCCATAAAATTCAAGTATTCTAGAGTTTTACCCTATGCTCTTTTATCATCTAGCCTTATCCACTCTTACTGTTTCAAATCCCACATATAAACTAATAATTTTCAAATCATTATTTCCAGTCCAAATCTTTCCCCTGAGCTTCACACTTGCATAACCAACAGTGGGCTAGATAATTTTACCTGGATGGACCATTCAGCACCTCCAATACTAAGTTCATCATCTCATCTCCAAACAGTTTATTCACCATTTCCAATCTCAGTTGCTGGCATTTTAATCCATGGTGTCATCAGGCCAGAAACCTGAGAAACATCTCCCTCCCCCCAAATACCATCAAACTTTAAGTGCCTCCAGTTGTACCTTATAAGAAAAATTTTCAAAATCTGTCCCATCTTCACCATCTTCCTACCCCAAACTCTGGGCAAAGAGATAGAGTTCTACATAGGAGGGCTTTTGAGGCTCCACACTAAGAATATGTCATGGGCCTGAAGCTACAAACACCGAAGTTTCCATGTGTCTCTGATTTAGAGCCTCTGAGCAGGGTGGACAGCAACTGGGATTCATATAGATCCATGAACATGGATCAGCAGCTCAGTGAGACGTCCCACACCTTTATTCCCAATGGAAACAATTGCTTCTACTTCCCAACTGTCAGGAGATGATCTGGAATAAGTCAGGAGTAGCTAAGTTGTCTCTGGATAACACACAATCAGATATTCCTAAAGACAGTGGATTCAATTGCTTCTCCAAGAAACTGCCAAGAGTTTTTACTATTGGTAAGCCTAATCAGGGCTGAAGAGAAAAAAGAGGTGAATTTTTCAGACAGTTAGGAACAAGACAGACGTACAGAACTCAGAGACACTGCAGTGGATGTTAGCAGCTGGAAGTGATGATGGTTTGACTCCACAACTTGAAGACATATCCCTGACAGGTGTGATCCCAGAGTATGAAATAAGTGTTCCCCAATCAAAGTCAGGAACTCTTACAAGCACTAGCTATAGAAATTCTGAGGCCAGAGTGTCTATCCCAAGACCAGATCTAGAGTCTCTAAGAGAGAGAAATAATTTTACTACAAAGGGAAATTATCTACCTCTGTTATGTGGTTTGAGAATGCTCTGGAAAACCTTCTCCCTCTTAAGCCTGTAGCTCCATTAGAATAGCTTCTACCTTTTAGTGTGAATTGGGTTTTTTTTTTTCCTTTCTTTAATCTTATCCCTTTCTTTTTTTAAAAAAATATTCTTTTTAATAATTTCAACTTCTCTTTTTGATTCAGGGCGTACATGCATAGGTTTGTTACATGTGTAGGTTTTATACAGTATATTGAATGATGCTGAGGTTTGAGATATGATTGATCCCATCACCCAAATAGTTTTCCAACCCTTGACTCTTTCTCTCCCTATCCCTTCTGGTAGCCCCAGTGTCTATTTTACCATCTTTTTGTTGTTGTTGTTGTTGTTGAGACAGAATCTCACTCTGTTGTCCAGGCTGGAGTGCAGTGGCATGATCTCAGTGGCATGATCTCAGCAACCTCAGCTTCCCAGGGTCAAGCGATTCTCTTATCTCAGCCTCCTGAGTAGCTGGGACTACAGGTGCATGCCACCATGGCCTGCTAATTTTTGTATTTTTAGTGGAGACAGGGTTTTGCCATGTTGGCCAGACTGGCCTCAAACTCCTGACCTCAGGTGATCCACCCACAAATCCACTTTCAGCCTCCCAAAGTGCTTGGATTACAGGCATGAGCCCCCATGTCTCACCTGTACCATCTTTATGTTTATGAATACCCAATGTTCAGCACTGACTTTTAAGTGAGAATATGTAGTTTTTGGTGTTCTGTTCTTATATTAGTTTTCTTAGGATAATGGCCCCATCCATGTTGCTGTAAAGGACATGGTTTTATTCTTTTTATGGTTATGTAGTATTCCCTTGTGTATATATACACCACATTTTCTTACCTAGTCCGACATTGATAGGCATCTAGGTTGATTCCATGACTTTGCTATTGTAAATAGTGCTGCGATGACCATGTGAGTTCATGTGTCTTTTTGCTAGAAAAATTTGTTTTCTTTTGGATATAGACCCAGTAATGGGATTGCTGGGTTGAATGGTAGTTATATTTTACATCTCCAAACTGTTTTCCACAGTGGCTGACCTAATTTACATTCCCACAGACAGTGCATAAGCATTCCCTTTTCTCTGAAGTCTTGCCAGCATCTTTTTTTTTTTTTTTTTACTTTTTAATAATAGCCATTCAGACTAGTGTAAGATGGTATCTCATTGTAGTTCTGATTTGCATTTCTCTGATGATTTGTGATGTGAGGCATCTTTTCATGTTTGTTGGCCACTTGCATGTCTTCTTTTGAGAAGGGGCTGTTCATGTCCTTTGCCCATTTTTTAATGCAGTTATCTGTTTTTTGCTTGATGAATTGTTTAAGTTCCTTATAGAGTCTGGGTATTAGACCTTTGTTGGATGCATAGTTTGTGAATATTTTATCCCATTCTGCAGGTTGTCTGTCTATTCTGTTGATAGTTTCTTTGGCTGAGCAGAAGCTCTTAAAATCTTTAAGCTCTTTAGGTCCCATTTGTCAATCTTCGATTTTGTTGCAATTGCTTTTGAGAACTTAGTCATAACTTCTTTCCCAAGGCCAATGCAAAGGCTTTCTCTTAGCAACTGTCACATGCTATTCTAATTGTTGGTTACCATTCTATTTCCTAGCTAGTAGAGCCATTGGGGTCCTTGGGAGGCTACTAGTCATTCCTCTTTGTGTCCAGAATGGTGTTTCCTAGGTTTTCTTCTAGGATTCATATAGTTTGAGGTCTTATATTTAAATCTTTAATCCAACCTGAGTTAATTTGGGAATGTATATGGTGAAAGGTAGGAGTCCAGTTTCATTCTTTTGTATATGGCTAGCTAGCTAGCTCAGCCCTACCATTTATTTTTGTTGGTCTTATCCCTTTCTAAGGTATCCTGCATATTGCTTTAGAGTGGCCTTTCTAAATTATATTTCTAGGCTGGGCACGGTGGCTCGCGCCTGTAATCCCAACACTTTGGGAGGCCAAGGTGGGCAGATCACCTGAGGTTTGGAGTTAGAGACCAGCCTGGCCAACGTGGTGAATCCCTGTCTCTACTAAAAATACAAAAATTAGTCAAGCATGGTGGTGGGCACCTGTAATCCCAGCTGTTTGGGAGGCTGAGGCAGGAGAATCAATTGAACCCAGGAGGCGGAGGTTGTAGTGAGCTGAGATTGCGCCATTGCATTCCAGCCTGGGTGACAGAGCGAGACTCTGGCTAAAAGAATTTTTTGGAAAAAGTACACATCTAGTGTTATATTCTTCTTTAAGGCCTTTCACTGATTTCCTTTACCTTTCAGATAAAGTTCTAACTCAGCTAAACCTGTTGCATCCTTTGTGATCTGACTTCTATCTTCCTCTCTAGCTTGCCTTCCATTTTCCCTGCCTCTGGAACTCTTACTCCAGCTATACTGAAACACACGCAGGTCCCTGAGAAGAACACGCGTGTCTGGGTTTCCATACCTTTTGCACATGTTGTTCTCTCTTGCTGGAACAAATTTCTTCTTGTTAATGTCAAAAATCAGCTTTGGTATCTCTCTTTACTCTCTCAGCTGGTAAGCTCTGTGTCCTTCAAGCACCAAGGCCCCTCCTCTTCACACCTGTCACATGCTACTCTAACTGTGGCTTATCATTCTGTCTCCCAGCTAGTAGAGCTCTTGGAGTCCTTTAAAGGCTCCTAGTCATGCATCTTTGTGTCCCAGTGCTTAGGAGAATATCTATCATATAGGAGATACTCTACAAATGTCTCACAGCAAACTTTGTCCGAGGAATGGAGAAAAAAGAAAGAAACTGCATACGTGGGAGGAGTTTGTCTTCATGTCAGAGGTGAGGAGAGAATGCCTTCTGAGAATGTTTTGTTATAGTTGAGTTGGGAGTTGAACTCTAATTCAGCAATGGACAGATGCCTATAAACTCCTCGGCCCCACTGGCCTCAGGTACCCTCAGTCAACTGTTTACATTGCACCAAGTTAACTCTTCATTGTCCAGCCTTCCATTTCACTTTGCACTTTTGAATGAGGTCAGCAAATTTGACCATATGAAGCTACCTTTTAAAGTGGAACTAAAAGTGGGAGCATGCCCCTTCTTCTCTAACCAGACTTCTTTTCTGTATACCCCACCCTACCTCCTTATATACCTGCTCACCTCTCTGTGATCAAGTTTTAAAATGCATCAATAAAATGTCCCCCAAACTAAGTTAATTCTTCTGCTAATACAAAGTGGCAGCTTTTAAATAGAGGAGGCTCCAACTGTCACTTTCAATCATAGGCTCTGCTGAGGGAGACTTAGAAGGACTTAATCATCTTAAGAAAACAGAGGCCCTCTGCTGAGGAGCAGCATACCAACAGATAGATAGGAGAGAGGACAGAATGTGGCATGCCCAAGATCCTTCCTGTGATCCATACGATGCAGTTCCAGCACTTACAGACCAGGTCCCAGACAGTGAAACTGACAACACGACAGGTCCCTTATCCTTTCCAATTAGCATCTAGCTCATGTTCTTTCCCTCTTGCTTTCTGCCTCCCTAAGTGCATCTGGCCCTTTTAAAGGAACAAGGTCTCTTGTCGTTCCCCACCCAACTCTCCTGCTTCACCTGATCTGGCCCCAGACCACCAAAACTTAGAATGTGACAGCTGAAGAGATCTAGTCTACAAGAGGTCTAGTCTAGTATCCTCACTTTACAGGTGTGGAAGAAAGTTCAGCTCGGGAGAGCCATTTATAAATGGTCATATAAGCTAGAGTTGAACCCAGATCTGCCAATTTCCAGCCCAGTTCCCTTCAGCTACATCAGTACTTCTTAGCTGGCTACATATTAGCATCTTCTGGGGATCTTAAGAAGAAGAAGAAGAAAAGTAAAATTTAAAAACTTGTTCCCAGACCCAGACCTTACCTCCAGGGTTCTGATTTCATTGATCTTTGGGAGACAGGCATCAGTAGATTTTAGGAACTCCCTCCCCATGTGACATTAATGTAAAACCAGAGTTCAGAATCACTGAATGCACCCAATTTCTTTCCAGACTCTGTTCAGATTCACTGGGCATCGTATGTGGGGGAGATATAAATAGGAAGAAGAAAGCTGGGTTGTTGTATATTGAGAAGCAGGAAAGAACTCAGTAAGATCTTTTGACCAGACCAGAGATCCCTAATGAGGGATGTGTAATTCCCTCTAAAGGAGTTTCTCGTTTCTTTTAAACCAGCACAGGGCTACCATTTTTTGCTGGGCATGGAACTTGGTATTAGGTGTTATTAATTAGATGTTAATTAACAGGATAAAAGGACACTGGTCTTTGATTTCTGAAACAATAGATTGCACAAGAAACTCGTGCAAAATAACTTACAATCATTACAAGGAAAAGTGTGTTCCAAAGTTTGCAGAAACACTAGCCCCTGGGTTGAGAACACAGCTGGCCCAAGGGCCATGAATTATTGGTTTCTTAAGCCCAGGGTGTCATTCAAGGTCCTGCTCACAGTAGGCACTCCGTAAATGCTTGATGTCTGGACTGAAACTCTGAGCTTGAAGCTGAGGAAGGAACTGGCAATAAAAATGATCTAATAGGACAGTTAGGAACTGTCACGAATTAGCCCATCTATAAGGTCAGAGGCTCCCAGAGGGCAGCTAGGCACGTGCCCCAAAGAAAACTTCCCACACCTGGCTGATCATAAGCTTCAGCTGGGGTTTTCAAAATACCATATGGATTCTTGGTCTGGCCCAGACATACTGAGTCAGGGTTCCCAAGGGTGCTAGCTAGAAATCTGCATTATTTTATAAGAGTCTTGGGAAATTCTGATCATCAGTCAGGTTTGATCATTTCTGCTTAAGGAAACTTTAAGCCTGAACTTGAATCACCACATAGTGAAGTGACTTAATCTTTACTTGGAGTCACACTGACTAAACGAACCGATTTCTGCCATGATGTGAAAACTTGCTAGCTGCTCCCCCTCAGCAAGGTACCCTACCTCTCTAAGCCCGTTTTGTCATTTGTAAACCTGCAAAAGGTGGCTCTAATGTGGATAAAACACGAGCACAATTCCTGGCAGAAAGTAAGCACTCAGTAATTGAAAGCTATTGCTATTTGAGCATTCCTTCCACCATGGAGAATGGGTCTCAGTGACCTGAGGTCTCGGAAGTCAGAAGGTAGGTCCTTTCCTCTTAAGCCCTGGTCAGTTCAAGACAGAAAACTGAATACCGGGGGAAGGGAGTGAGAACTTTCATTTTATAAAGCATCTTCCCGTGTAAAACTAGCCAGGTAAAGTATTGCAATCCTGGCACTCTTAGAGCTCATTGGCAATATGATCTGGCAAGACCTTGAACTTCTGGGTTTCAATATTCTTTTGCAAAGTGGGGATGATAATGTCCTATGTCCTGCCATACTCACAGAATCTGGGAAGATTAAAAACACACCAAGCCACAGTTCTACCTTGTTTAAACAGTTACTGAATGCTTGTGACAGTCAGACCCTGTGCTAAGTGGCGTATATGTATTATTTCATGCATACTATGGCATAATCAGTAGGTTCCAAATTGTACCCATTTTATAGTTAGGAAAGCAAGGCTTACAGAAGACAAGTAACTCACGGTTACTGATAGGAGGTGGAGCTGGCATTCAAACCCAGGCCTGTAAGACTTCAGAATAGACAGACAGCCATGACCACTATAGTATCTCTTGTCATCACAGCCCACCAGAGTTCCAGATCCCGTCATGTTCCTTCTCTAATGCAATCCTCCCAGTGGCCAGGAGTACTAAATATCATTTTCTTCCATGTCCAATTCAGGCTTGAATCTAAGGGCTTAGCTTTTCTACCATCCTACTGCTTTCTCCCATGGCAATACTTAAAACCTAAAAGCAGCATGTTAAAGGGAGCTTGCTACATAGAACTGTACTTTAAGGAATTCTCATCAAATCAACTGTATGAATTTAGCTTTGTACATTCATTAAAAAATAACACAGCCAGCTGTTTTGATTTGCTAGAGTGCTTAGTTGTAGATGTGCCTCTATTTAGGAAAACTTGGCATATAGGACTCCATAGTGACAAAACAGATATATTTAAGGGTGAATAATTACATATTATAGAAGGATTTTCTTTAATATTCTTTTTAAGTGTTCTCTAAATGTGTTTCTTTTTCATTAAATATTTGTCAAAGAGACTGGAGTGGAAAGAGGAAGGCAGAAAAAATTCACATGGTAAAGAATGATCCAGAATATCTCTAAATAAAAACGAGAGCCGCTGGAAACGGGATCATGTTTACCCAAAGAAATCGTGTTATCTACAACTTTTCAGGAACACAACTACTGCACAAAGAGAAGTACACCTGAAGCTTCTTGATGTTGAATCAGAGGTTACAACGTAGACTCAAAGGGCTGGATTTGTACCTGTTAAGTGAAAAAGCACGAGATGTGAATCAGTCGATATCCCTCTAGTGCTGAAAGCTGCCTTCTGAGTCCCAGCCTGGCTCTCCTGGTCCAGAGATCTGTTTCATGGGAACCTGAAAACCTGCCAAATCTATCACCCGTGATGAGCAGGTGAGCTTGAGGGGCCCCTGATTTACGTCAAACCATCCTAGGGGCAGAACTGCCTTGCAAAAGGACTGTCAGAACTGATCAATGAATAAACGAAGTCACTGACCAGGGGACAGCTCATGCTCTTCATTTTTAAGGATTTTGTAATGAGAAAATCACTAAGATCCGTGTCAGGATGTGATAATATTAGCATAAAGCCCCTCCTTTGTACTGTTCTTAGGGCTTGGGAGGGGGAAGGAGGGACAGATGTAAGGCAAGAGACTTTGGACTGACTGTATCTTCCAAGGTGAGTATATGGGGTATATATTGAGTAGGGCAGGTTTGAGATGCTGCTCAGGGACTTTCTGAAGCTGCAAGGCCCTGATCTGCATGGGAAAAAACAGACATGTTGCACAGACACTCATTTGTCAACTTCCTCTGTGACTGGCCCCAAAATGGCTGTGTAAATAACTCAGCCAGGGAGGATGGCAGAGCAAAGCGCTGGCAGTTATTGTGCTATGAAATATGCATTAATCGCATTAAACATTCAGTCTGAAACTCAGCGGTGAGGCCCTTTTTGTCAGTTTTTATAGTGCACAGACAGACAGACCAGGATGCGGATGGCAGTGGCCTTCTGTGTAGACCCCAACGCTGTAACACCCTGAGCTGCTCCTCAGATGTTCCAGGCGTGGCCTGTGGCTTCCCACTCAGCAGCATGGTGCTAATGAGGCCAGGGTCACTAGCTCTCACTCCCTGGGAGCCCCCACCTCTGCTCTGTTCCCCAGACACCGCCGACCGTGTCTTGAATCTCAGCCAGTCATCACTCGCACATGTCGCTGGTCACAGAGCGGCTGGGTGTGAAGATGGAGGGCTCAGCAGAGTCGGTCCCCACTGGTAGAAAACAGCCTTTCCTCTAACAAGGCAGTTCTCGCTTGAATTTGATTACTGCATTTGAAAACCCAGGGTGTGCTTCATAAGAGGAAGAAAACATGTCGAGGGATAAGAGCCAAATGTGTGAGGATGACTTTGAAGGGAAATAATGGAGAGAGACGGAGAAAGGAGGGAGGGAGAGAGAGGGTATTTAATATGTAGGGGGATGTGCTGAGCCCAGCGCAGTGCCTTATGCCTGTAATCCTAGCACTTTGGAGGCTGAGGCAGGAGGATCACTAGAGCCCAGGAGTTCAAGACTAGCCTGGGGAACGTAGGGAGGCCCTGTCTCTACAAAAAAATTTTTTTAATTAGCTGGGCATCATGGTATATGCCTGTAGTCCCAGTTACTGAGGAGGCTGAGGCAAGAGTATTGCTTGAACCTAGGAGTTTAAGGCTACAGTGAGCTTTGATTGCACCACTTCACTCCAGCCTGGATGACAGAGGGAGACTGTCTCAAAAACAATTAAAAATTAAAAATTAAATATGTATATGTGCTGGAAGAGTTGAACATTAAGACGTGGAGTGCCTTTGATCTTTCTGTTTCCACCAAATTCAACATGAGAGTCTCACTGTGGTATTCAAGGTCATCTTCAATGAGTCCCAGCCTAGCTTTCCTAGGCTTGTGTTGCTGGTTTCCCTGCTGTAAGCCATACTGTGGCCAAACTGGATGACATGTTTCCTGAATTTGCTTTTCTATCTTTCTGCCTTTGATTACACTGTTCCTGCCACACAGAGACCAGTCATCCTGGTTGCTGAGGACAGTTCTGGTTTTAGCACAGAAAGTGGAACACCTCAGGGAACACTTCAGTGCTAGCCCTCCAGGTCAGTTGGTCACCTTACTGTTCCCTCTGCTTGAGTGGATGGCCTCTCTTTCTACCTCTGTGCCTGCGTAAATCCTTCAAAGTCCATTCTTCTCCATCACTCATTTTATAATATTTCCACATTGATTTCTCTCCATCCACAAGCTTCTAATAAGCATCCTTCATTTATGCTTCTCTCTCTCTCCCAGCCTTTTTTCAGCCTACATTTATGGAGAACACATAGATACCATGTTTTCTGCCAGGCACCCTGCCTGCAGGGAACTCACAGTCTATGAAAAAACATGATAATTCAGTACTTGTAATACAGTGGAATAAATCTTTAAAAGAGTTATCTGCAAATTAAGAGGAAAGTGAAAACTGTCAAAGATAGATCAGAGATTTAGGACCTTGTGAGTGAACACATAATCAGAGCTAGCCAGTCAGAGCAGTCCAGGGCCCCCTGACCAAACTGACTGACTCAGAGAATAACACATGACCAGCCAGCACGGTAGCACGATTTATTGGGTAAACATGATCCCTTGTTTCCAGAAAAATTGCTAAAAAGTGATGCAAAGTTCTAAAAATTCTGCAAATTCCTTGTAGATCTGAGGTCTTCATTATTTATATCTCCTCACTAGCATTATCAACACTGTAACTGGAAATTCTTTTGAATTCACTCATAGTTCTATTTGTGAAGAAAAAAATCCATGCTTTTTCTTAGTGCAACAATAATACACGGTAATTTTGGAAAATGTAGGATACTATATATGTTTATGGGTGTTTTTGTGTGCAGGTACTGTAGCATCACCCAGGGATTACCACTGTTCATATTTCGGTATATAATCTTCCAGATTTTATGTGGAAATGAAGATCTAGATTTTAAACAAAATGAGATTTTACTAGACATACTGTTTTATAACCCAATATTAACAACAGACATCTCCACACATTTGCGTGTGTGAATGCAAACATCTGCCACATCATTTAAAATAACTGCATATGCTTTATCTTATGGGTGTTTTTCATTTATTTAGCCATTATTGAACAAGTAGATCAAGTCTCATTTTTTACAATTACAAATGAGACAGCAATATACATCCTTAAAAATACATACTGTATTTGAAAGTACTTTGTAAACTGTAAAGTGCTCCAAGCAAGTAAGTTCATCATGCTAATTTCTCTCTGGAATCTCATCTGAGTCTGCCTGGGGACTGCTGGAGTCAGGAGTCTCTCTAGTTTGTCTGTGAGCTAGGCTAGGAACTGAATCTCCTCCATTGCTTCCTCTCATGATTTTCTGAGTGGGCATGACTCTCCATTTTCCTGAGAAAATGTCCTTGTCAAAATGTATTTGTCCTAAGGATGTTAGAGAGAGGGGTAACATACCTACCAACCCTCTGTTATAAGAAATCCCTATCTTGAGGTCAACAGGCTAGTATTCTTTTCACAAAATACAGCCTGGAAAAGTACATTCCTCCTCCCACCCTGCCCAGCACCCTCAGCAGATCCTCATGGACTGAGAAAACCCTGCAGGTATAAGCCCAGCAATTTAGCTCAGCTTGGAAGGGCCCCACAAACTGGTTAGTAAACAAAAGTGATTTTCCTTAATCAGGGCTGGTCACACATGAGAGCCCTAACTGTCCGAGTTCCACCTGCTACTTCCTAATCCTCCTCATCCCCCTTGCCCCACCCTCTAGGGACCTTGGCCTGGCCCTTCCCAACTCCCCGTTCCCCACCTGTTGCTGTGATTTCTTTGGTGGTGGGCAGGGGAAAGAGCCTCCCTGAAACCAAATATTGGCCAGGGGCAGAGCCAGCCTCCCTCCCTCCTTACCCTGGGAAAGCTGGCTCTGCATTGGGAAGTCCTCACTAACTGGAATTACCTGGGGCACCTTTCCAGACACCACTTTATAGCTATAACTAAGAGTCCTCTTCCCAGCACCACCTAAAGAAAGAAGACCCTGACTTACGGAGACCAGCCCAGTTTCAGCCTTGAAGCATGTAGGGTTGCTGCATATTAGATTTTGCATGCATTGCCCTGGCTTTTCCTTCCAAGCAGTCCACTGCTTACTATTCCCTGTACACACCCTACTTATTCCTGTTTCATGTCTCGGCTGATGCTGGTCCCTTGCCTCAAATACACTCTGATATTTATAAATCTTTCTTCACTTAGCATTTCAAAAGGCCTTTCTGTCTATGATCTCATCCATTTGGATCATATCATGATCCTCACAGCAACCTGGGGAGCTTTTGTTATTACTATTATTTAAATTATCATTCCCTGTTACATTTGAGGAACTGAGGCTCAGAGAGGCTCAATGACTTATTCAAAGTCACATCAGTAGTTACGGAAAGAGCAGGAATTAGACCAAGGACTCTGTGTCTCCAGTCCTGCTGTTTCTTCACCACCACCCACTGTGTCCGTATCATCCCTAAAACACCTGGCTAGGTGCCTGCGCCCATCTGAACCCCTGTGGTTGTTCTTGCCTGCACCTGTCCAGCATGTCCATCCCTGTTAGGTTATACTACTCCAATTTTCCTTGAGGAGCCATCCCCTTGCATTCAGGTCACGTGATTTTGGCGAACTGACCTCATCACTTGGCTTTGCGCACGAACACATAATAAGAGCTAGCCGATCAGAGCAGTCCAGGGCCCCCTGGCCATACTGATTGGCTCAGAGAAGAACATGTGACCAGCCAACACAGTGAGGTGCAATTGCAGGTCCTTTTGCTAGACTTGTCTGGAAAGAGACTCTTTCTGTTACAATTTCTAAACCTGTGGAATGTAAGCATGGAGTTTCCCGGCCACCACATCGAGACGCCTTTCTGAGAAGGAAGCTAACAGAGTAAAGCAAAGAGGATGCAATAGAACTAAATCCTGAAGACACTGCTCAATTCATTGGATTCCGCATTGCCTGAAGCCAGTTTGAGCCAGGTCCCAATTTGAGCTGCATTTCTGTCACATGCTTCAGAAAAACAGAGCCTTAACTAATTCACCCCACCCCCTCCTTTTGGAAATTCTCCTTTTATTTCTTGCTTCTCCATCTTCTCCTTGTGTGGTCTACCTACCTGTTGCCCTGGATTATAATGTTGTCAACATTACATGCTTGAGTCTTTTTCCTGCTTTGTTATAACCCTTTTGAGGACAGGAACTGTGCTAATTCTCTTCTCTTTTATTTGTTCAGTGAAAGGAGCACCTATAAGTCCTTTTATTTGTGCAGTGAAAGGAGCACTGTGAGTCAGAACACCTAAGTCCCGCCTCTATCACAAGATGAATGGTCTTAAATGGATAACTTCAATTTCTTCTTAAAAACCATTTTTTAAAAATCTGTAAGGTAAGAATTTAGGCTGGGTACAGTAGCTCATGCCTGTAATCCTAGCACTTTGGGAGGATCAGTTCAAGTTAGGAGTTCAAGACCAGCCTAGTCAACATGACAAAACCCCCCTCTCTACTAAAAATACAAAATTAGCCAGACTTGGTGGTATGCGCCTATAGTCCTAGATCCTCAGGAGGCTGAGGCAGGAGAACCACTTGAATGTGGGAGGCGGAGGTTGCAGTGAGCCGAGATTGTGCCACTGCACTCCAGCCTGGGTGACAAAGTGAGACTCTGTTTCAACAACAACAACAAAAATTTAAGACTTTGAGCAAAAAAACCTACATTGCACATTTATTATGACTATCAAATAAGGTAGCATATATGAAAGTCCTTTTCCAACGGTTAAAATGCTAGTTATTCCAATGTAAGGGATTACTTAAAACAGTGTGTGGCATTTATTAAGCACCCTAACATGTCTGTTAAATTGAAAACAAATAAGAATAATTGTTAAATTCAGCTTTTGTGTGTTGCCATACATTGCTTAAATCCTTTGCTTTAAGAGCAGGTTGTTGGCAAATTGGAAACAAGCATTTAGATGCCTCGTGTTTTGTTTTTTTTCTTAATTTTATTTTTATTTTTGCAAATTTGTGCCTAGAGTTCCTCATTAGCACTTCCATTTTCAATGAGACCACACACAATGCTGGCTTGAGCACCACCTTGTAGGAGCTGGTTTTGGAAAAGAGTTAGACTAGGGAGTGTCTACCATCTTAGGCCATAATTGCTCACTCCAGCCTCCTAGTTTCAACCATTTACCAGCCCTTCCCAACAATAAAAAAGTACAAACAGAGAAATAAGATCAGCTTAGGATAGTGCCCTCTGGAAGACACCCATGCATTTCTATTGCCTTTTTGTAGGCCTTCTTTGGCAGTCACAAAAGCTTTTATATGCACATTTGGGGAATGTGTGATGGCCTTAGCTCCTTGTTGGTTCCAGCTGAGAAAGAACTCCTGAGTTGGAAACTGAGGTCGGGGTAGTTCAAAGGCAAGCTCCTGGTAGCCTTGCCCTCTTTAGATTCCTGACCACTCACCCATCGACCCAGGTGAACTTCACTCAGAGAATTTTAAAATGCCTCAAGGAAATAGTTGTTGCTAAATTATTCTGTGTAGAGGATCAGAAGTGAATGTCTAAACTTGCCATCATGGTTCATGAACTTCTTTATTTTTTCTAAATGCTACTAATTTTTGAGCACTTATCTGTGCTAGAACCCATAAATGAGCACTTAACATGTTTTTATCTGTTTAATTCTCAACTTATCTCCCTGAGGGAGGTTCCATTATTTTGTTACCAGAAAAGGGTCCTGCTCCAGACCCCAAGAGAGGGTTCTTGGATCTCATGCTAGAAAGAATTTGGGGCAAGTCCATAAAGTGAAAGCAAGTTTATTAAGAAAGTAAAGGAATACAAGAATGGCTCCTCCGTAGCTCCCTTGGGGCTGCTGGTTAGCTATTTTTATGGTTATTTCTTGATCATATGCTAAACAAAAGGTGAATTATTCATGAGTTTTCTGGGAAAGAGGCAGTGATTTCCCAGAACTGAGAGTTCCTCTTTCTTTTAGATCATATAGGATAACTTCCAGATGTTGCCATGGCACTTGTAAACCGTCATGGTGCTGGTGGGAGTGTCTTTTAGCATGCTAATGTATTATCATTAGCATCTAATGAGCAGTGAGAGTAACCAGAGGTTACTTTCATTGCCATCTTGGATTTGGCAGGTTTCGGCCTGCTTCTTTACTGCATCCTGTTTTATCAATGAAGTCTTTGTGACCTGTATCTTGTGCCGACCTCCCATTTTATCCTGTGACTAAGAAAGTCTAATCTCCTGGGACTGCATCCCAGCAGGTCTCAGCCTCATTTTACCCAGACCTTATTCAAGATGGAGTCGCTCTGGTTTGAATGCCTCTGACAATTTCCCTGTTGTAGAGAGGCTTAAATAACTCATAGAAGGTCTTAAATAACTCATAGAAGCCATAGAAAGTCTTCTATTTAAGCCTCATAGAAGCCTCTTCTATGAGGCTTAAAAAAAAAAAAAAACCTCAGGTTTTTTAAATTCTAGTGTCCAGGCACTTCCCGTCTAGTATACCTGTCTATTATGAGATTCCATGCTGTCCACACCCCCTTTTTAACAGCATTTTTTTGAATTATGTTTAATATCACGTACATGTACACTTATATTATACAATATCATAATTTATCAATGTTAGAGATTGAATTCTATTTTCCTCTGCATTTCTGGCAGTGAGAAGCATAGAGGGAAATACCACACAGTGGTAGATGGGTGGATGGATGGAGGAATGAGAAATATACAAGAGTGTCTCTAGCCTCAAGGACTTTATAATCTAGCAGGAGAGACAAAGCGTAAGTATATGGAAAACTAAAAATTTTAACAAGAAAGTACCTAATACAACCACAATTATTTATGAATAATCATGGGGATTGATCAACGTATTGTTATTCTCTAAGGGTTCACACCAGTGTATCTGCTTGGTGGTCACTGTCTGAATTTTTAGTACTGATTCCCTATTTCATTCTTTTTCTGTGATGAGGAACACAGTGGCCTCAGTTCCATCCAAAGTCCGTACCCCACACCCTTAGCAGGGAAGATGCTGAGTAAGTGTTGGTTTATGAAGATTGATGATCACTCTCAGATTACTCTCAGTTGGTCTGGGGCCCTGAGCTTCCTCAATTTTCATTTAATTAGCTTCCCCCTTTCTTCAGCTTCTCCTAGGGAAAGATAGCTCTTGTTGCCTCTAAGGAATGTTTTGCCAGTCCCCACCCTTTGGAAGTCACCCTTTGGAATGTGGAGGCCTTGGTCAGAGAGGAAGTAGTTCTTCCTCTGTCTCAGTCTGACTCCCCTCTACCCTCCTACTTCCTCCTTCCCAAGTTCAAGGTCATCTCTAGTTGTCTTGGCTTTATCCTACCTGAGACAGTCCTCAGGCTCCCAGATGTAATAAATAATACTTATATCACTGCTTTTATTGCATAAGCACAACTGAACAACTCCTCACTCCCCACCCTCCTTGAACTATCGCTGATTCTCTGATCTTTCAGTTCCCACAACTGGGAACAGTCCAGGAAGTACTTCTTAATATACCCTGATCAATCTGCTTTTACCCCTCCAGGTAGGTAGCAAGTAGGAAGAAATAACTGAGTTACCTTTGTTTCCAGAATTTTCTAGAAAATTGGCAAGTTGCTAGACCTAATAAATAAAAGTTGCCTCACTGTGATTATACCCTTTTCCTGGGATAAGCATCCCAACTGCTCGTTACATTCAACTCCCCACACTTACCATCTTGTTTCCCCTCTCTATTGTTCTTAAAAGAATGTATCTATGATATGGAATTCTATTGATTCCACATTCAGCCCCAAGTGTAACTGTGAAGCAAGTAGAGTTTTCCTGGCGGCCCCTTGCCTGTCCTGAAGTCCCCCATTCCACACACTGAATGACCCAGGCACCACACGACAGTCAGCACCTACTCTGTATAAGCCTTCCCAGTCTGTTAGTAGGAAAACAGAAGCTGGGGATTTCCTTAGGACTATGGTCTACTTTCCCTCTCACTGACAATACTTTTCTTTGTGTTGGGGGAGAGAGAAGGAGAGAAACGAAGGCTGGAGAAAAGGGGATACAAGTGGGTTTCATCACCTTGCATGTGAATCCAAGTAGCATAATTCTTTACAGAAATGTTACTCTATCTGGCCAGGCCTGGTGGCTCACACCTGTAATCCCAGCACTTTGGGAGGCCGAGGCGGGTGGATCACCTGAGGTCAGGAGTTCCAGACCAGCCTGACCAACATGGAGAAACCCCGTCTCTACTAAAAATATGAAAGTCGGGCATAGTGGCACGCACCTGTAATCTCAGCTACTTGACAGCCTGAGGCAGGAGAATGGCTTGAACCCAGGAGGTGGAGGTTGTGGTGAGCCGAGATCGCGCCATTGCACTCCAGCCTGGGCAACGAGAGCGAAACTCCGTCTCAAAGAAAAAGAAGTGTTACTCTGTGTGTTGAAAATTCCATTTTGAATGTTCACCCTCTTCTGAGTTCCTGAAAGCAGTCAGAGGCAGGATCCCCCACTAAGCTGAAGCTCTTCTCCTCCCTCTTTCTGGATGTTAGAGGTAGAGCTGGGTCAACCCTGACATAGGTGGCTGGACACTGGTTGGAAGGGAGGAATGATCCAGCTCTGGGTGTGGCCCAAAGGCCCCTTCTCTTGAGTCTCCTTTTAAGCTTCAGCACTTCCAAAGCACCAGCTCTGCTCCACCCCACCCCACGCCCCTCCTCAGCCTTTAGGGCTAGCTCTAGTGTTGCTTTCAAGGACCTCCAGCTGGCTGAAAGGGTGTGAATAATAAAACTCATGAATAATCCATCTTTTGTTTAACATATGATCAAGAGCACTACCCCTGGTATTGCAGAGAAGCCATTTTCTGCCTCTTAGGTCTTCTCCCCACAGCGTATTTCAAGGTGTGGGTTCTCACACTGGGCCACGTGAGATTCAATCCAATTCCATTCTATTAAACTCAGGAAAGTATTCACTGGGCACATCTAGTGATGGGTGATGTCAGGCAGGCTCTAACTTCTCAGAGCTTTGGTTTCCTTATTGGTAAACTGCAGAGTAAATCAGAGGCACTGATTCCTGTATGTAGGAGAATTGTTTTGAGAGCCGTTGAAAAGCAGATTTCAGGTCTTGATCCCAGGATTCTGTTGCCATAACTCTGCCATAGGACCTAGGACTCTGCATTTTAAACCGATCTCTAAATCATTTTACTATAAATCTGGAGAACACCTTTGAAGAACGCATGTAGGGATCAACATACACCCACTGACATGCACTCACCGTATGGTCCAGGGACAGGAATGCAGTCTCATGGAGCGCGGTTACTGTTAGACCTTCCCAAAGAGTCCCCATTTCTCTGCTCCAGCTCCACATTTCTAAGCACCCATCCTGCAAGAAATCTCCAAGCATGGCCCCCAGCATCTCGCCCCTGCAGAGCCTGCCATACACAAGCTGGTTTTTGCCCTCACTGCTTTCATGTTTCCTTTGCATTGGTTTGAATGGCTCATATTCGTCCACTGCTTTAAAAGACCTTTGGATGGTTCTGCCTGTGTATTTATCATGTGTCTCTAACTGGCAACAAGGTCCTTGGGGGCATCTAGATCTTCTCTTTTGTTTCTTCCCACTGTGCTCAGAACAATGCTCAAGAAATGTCAGGCCTCCATGTGCAAGCCCAGACCCAAAAAGTCTAAAGTCCTGCCTGCTGATCCCCCCGCAAGCTGCATTTGCCATTATTGCTGATCGCCCAGCTGAGCTTCCCCTGGACCTTAAGCTTCTCAACCCACCCTGCCATCTTAACTGTTATTATGTTAATGTGAATACTCCTCACCCCACTAGAGCTAGCCCTAAAGGCTGAGGAGGGGCGTCAGGTGGGGTGGGATGGAGTAGAGGTGGTGCTTTGGAAGTACTGAAGCTTAAAAGGAGACTAAAGTGAAGGGGCCTTTGGGCCACACACACAGCTTGGTCATTCCTCCCTTCCAACTGCTCTTACAATACTGTAAATACTCCTCACCCCACCCTGCCATCTTAAACGTTCTTGCTCTGTTGAATATCCCTCCGCCCTATACTACCATCTTAACTACTCTTACACTTTACCCCACCTGCCAGTGTAACTGAACTTATGGTAACGTATACTCCTGGCCCCTACCCCACCACTGTAACTGATCTTACTCTGTAACTTTCCACTGCCCACCCCAAACCCATAAAACCAACTCCTATCCCACCACCTCTCACTGATGCCCTTTGTGGCCCCTGCCCACCTGCACCCAGGTGAATAAACAGCCATGTTGCTCACACAAAGCCTGTTTGGGGGGTCTCTTCATTCAAAGCGCACCTTTTAACAAGAAAGATATTTTCTATTCGTTTGTCTGCTGACCGGCTGACACTCTACTTCTACGTAGCAAGCCGTTTTCCTGACGTCAGGCAAAGCAGTAGACTTTTCTGGGAAGGAAGAAGGAAACGAAGGACGAAGCAGAGAACAGTGCTGCATAGCCTTCCAAATCACTCCAAATTGCATCATTGCATCAATTAGTTACTAGGCACATGGCTGCTTGTCTGGTGGACTCTCCCTGTAATATTGTCACCAAGTTTACTGACTGGCCAAAGGGACTTTCTGCCTTACTTTCCTACAGGGAGGAGTAGGGTAGGCTGATGACCTCATTCTCCTTTGAAGAGGATACTGTCTACCATGGTCCTTTAGACCTTGGGCTTTAAAGTCAAGCATATATAAATTCCAATCGTGACTCTACTTGTCGCTAGCTGCCTTACTTTACATAAATTTCTTAACCTCTGCAAGCCTCAGTTTTCTCAGCTGGGAAATAGGGATAAGAATACGGTATCACATACTTTTGTTGTGGAAGATTAAATAAAATAATGCAATTGAAACACTGGCACAGTGGCTTGCACTAAGTGGGCACTCAAAAATGTCAGCCACTGAAGGAGTTACAAAGGACTTTCTGCTTTTGTGAAAGTCCAAGTCATGCCTGGCTGTTGTCTTCTTTATTACCCTGCTGACTCCTCCTTGATTGTTTTATTTTTCCCTCTGTCTCTTGGAGGGCATCATCAAACAGAAAGAATGTGAGAGGAGTCCCTCATCCCTCTCCAAGAGCAGCCCATTTTCCTTTCTTATAAACTGAGCCTGCAAGCTCCAGGAAACAGGCCATCTTCCCTCCCCTTTCTTTGGTCAGCCTGTCCAGTGGAAGCCTCCCTGACTCAGGGCCACCCCCAAGGCACCCTATCTTCTGCTCCTCTAAACCAGTCTAAAACTGGCGATCTCAGCTTTCATTGAAAATCTCCAATCAGGACAGCACAAAGAGATTCTCTTTTGAATGTAAACCTCCAAATGCAAATACTTGAGCGGATATGCTGTCCTCTTATCTTCTTGCTTTTCTTTCCTGTCTGAAGCAAACTCCTCTTGTGAGACCTTGGGATCCCAGTAAACAGGACTCTTTGCAATCGTACATCATGCATTTGTGCAAAGGGACTCCTTAGTGGGTTGGTAAGTGCCCTTAAAACAGATTTTATAAATATTTCAGGCAAGATTTTCTATTAGATTCCATATTTTAGAAACTGCTGCTGCTATCTGGGTAGCCAGATTTTCAAGGATACTTCCTTTTAGTTGAAATCGGCCTCAGAGAAGTGTGTCGGTCTCCAAAGTATCTTCTAAACTGTGTGGTTGACCTAGGAGCCCACAGTAAATTACTTTATATTATAATGATTGAAAAGATCCAGGGAACAAAATAGCCCTAGGAAAATTGTGTTTTCTTCTAGTATTTGGCTAGTGGAGATGTTAATCTGGGAGGTGGCTGGGTGCTGAAAGCATGTACAGTTAGGACTCTTTCCTCGTCAGAGGCGTGAGGAAGTAAGCTTATCAGGACTCAAGTCTTTATGGAAATGAATCTTCCATAAGCAGGAGGCACTGACCTTCTGGCTGGAGAGCTTTCCTGAAGGGGCAGGAAGCCTCAAGGACAAGCCACGCAGAAGAGGCCTGGGCATTTGCAGAAGACTAGCTTGCACTTTCTCTGAACCTCTAGCGTTAGTGGTGGTGAATCCATACAGGGATGCAGCAACCTCCATTCTTGCATTCTCAGAAGAAAGAATTCGACTGAAGGGCACAAGGCAGGAGGAGAGACTGAGGCAAGTTTTAGAGCAGGAGTGAAAGTGTATTAAAAAACTTTAGAGGCCAAGCGCAGTGGCTCACGCTTGTAATCCTAGCACTTTGGGAGGCCAAGGCAGATAGATGACTTGAGGCCAGGAGTTCAAGACCAGTCTGGCTAACATGGTGAAACTTTGTCTCTACTAAAAATACAAAAATTAGCTGGTCATGGTGGCACATGCCTGTAATCCCAGGTACCCGGGAGGCTGAGGCACGAGAATCGCTTGAACCCAGGAGGTGACGGTTGCAGTGAGTTGACATCGCGTCTCTGAACTCTAGCCTAGGAGGGAGACTCTGTCTCAAAAAAAACAAAAAATTAAAAATATTTTGGAGCAGGAATGAAAGTAAAGTACACTTGGAAGAGGGCCAGGTGGGCAATTTGAGAGATTCAAGTGCGTAGTTTGACCTTTGACTTGGGGTGTTGTCCTCAGCATGCTTCTGGGGTTGCCTTACTTCTCCCCTGATTCTTCCCTTGTAGTGGGCTGTCCACATGCACGGTGGCCTGCCAGCACTTGGGAGGGGCCACATGTGCAGTGTGTTTACGGAGTTGTGTGTGTGCTCACTTATTATTCCCTTACCAGTCCAATGTCCCTAGAAGGTCATATGCCAGTTACACTCTGCTATTTTGCCTCTTAATGTGCATGCTTGAGCCAACTCACCCAACTCGAGACCTTTTCAGGAAGCTGCTGATCACCAGTTTCAGGTATTTCTATCTTTTGGGAGACTTTCCCTGGCTCTGGCTGTGACCAGTTATTATTTTAGAGAGACAGTATAACAACTGCCTGACCATCACCTGATGCTCACCTAACATTCCTGGTGGTGGTGGGGCCATCGCCTGCCCTGCTCGTGGCTGCCTGACTACCTACTATAGCACTAGTTCCTGGGCCAGTCCTAGAACACACCAGACTTAAGGGCTTAACGAGGATGGCAGGATATGGCACCTAAGGCAAACAAGGAAAAAAAACCCCAATCTGTCATTCAAGGCTAGATTATATCCGCTGTCTCTCTCTGGTCTCTATCCTCCCTTCCCTCTTGACTTCCTTCAATCTATTCTCAGCAGCCAGAGAAGCTAAGAGTGCCACTTGGCTGCCCTCTTCCCTCCTACCATCCTCTTGAGCCCCCAGCATCCTTTCTGACTGACTCATATTCATCCTTCGGCTCTCAGCTTAGACTCACATTAGAGAAGCTTTCATTGACCATGCCATCCCATGATGAGCTATGGCTCACCCTGTGTGCCCAGAATCCCAATGGTCCATTTCTTGTCTGCCCACCCCCTCCAATTTGGACTGCAAGCACCTTAAAAGTGGGAACTTTGTTTTGTTAAGGATGTATTCCTAACACCTAACACCCAACATTCAGTGATTGGCAAGGAACAGAACAGCTGTAATTGAATCTCTTATTCAGAAAAAGGAAGAATGGGAAACAACATTCTGCTGAGCCACGGCAGGAATGGAGACGACCCTGCCTGGCTGAGCAAAGGACTCCGCAGCGTCTGGCAGCCCCAGGTCCTGCTCTTTGGAGAATCGCTGTTGTCCATGCCTTTCAAAGCCAAATCAGAGAAGGACATTGAGAAAAATACCTTTTTCGAGGGAGGGCTATGGAAATTTAGTAGCCCACTTTCTATTGGCATAATTTGGGGCCTGGGTATTGCCTTATGTGTTAAATCGTCAATAATATATTCCTCTTAAAAAACTAGGTTAGCTTTCTAATCTGTTTGTGCCCAGTCAATTCCACAGGGGCAAAGATCTTGTCTAGACACAGTCCTTGAGTCAGAATTCCTGCCCCCAGTCTGGCCTCTGGGTTCTGTCCCTCACCCTGGCCCTCAGTTCCATGGCTTCTGCCTTGAGGCAATTTGAAACAATAGCTCAGTGGGGCAATACCACTCATAATCTGATATTTCCCAGCCAGCATCTTCATAAAAAGCATGAGTGTCTCCTTTGTCTAACTGAGAATGCTTAACAGGAGATACTAGGAGAGGCTGGGATGGGGATTATAGTTTGCTTCAATCTTATCTCCTGCTCAATCGCCTGCCTCTGCCTCTGCTCCTGCTGACTTTATCTAAGAGTAGAGAATTCCGCTTTTTCAACCCTGAAAGGCATCAAGCTATTGGACTCTTAGTCAATCAGTTTAGATCTCAGAGCACAGACAGACAGAAAGCACCCTCCTTAGCAAAGCTGTCCTTTTTTCCTTCTGTTTTCAGAGGTCACCTTTAGTCTGAGCTTATCTCATACGTGTATAACCTGACTGAAGGCTGCAAGAAATAAGAGATGCCAATATTCTGAATTTCCCCCCACCTTTTCTCCTAACACCACAGTCTCTGTAATCCCATGGCTGATATCCTGGGGTTCAGCAGGTAACAATTTATATATTTTCCCACCACGTGACAAGAGTCACCAACTTCCCCACTAGGATGCTAGGATCCTCTCTGCTGCCCACCTTAACCTTTTCCATTCAGTCCAACTGTAGGGCCTGTTTCTTGCAACACCCAGTCCCCGTACGAACTCTGTATCATCTGGATGATTTTGGATTAGGGCAACACGTAGCCATATGAAGGAGGGTAGATTCCCTGAACAATACTCATTTGGTTTTGTTTAGTTAGAAAGGAGGAAGAATTAAGGGAATGAATGCTAGATAGGCAGCCAGTGATGTTCTGCAGCATGTTATTCAACATTCCATATGTTCAACAAACATTTATTCAGCATCTACTGCATTTCAGGTATGAAGGAGGCAGGAAAACCAAAAAGGTAGGTTCTGCCTCCTAAGAAGCTCACAGACAGATGGCAGTGCAGACAGTGATGCCCAGTGTGAGAACAGCACTGTAGAGGCACAGAGGGTGTAGGGGGATTCCAGAATCAGGGCAGCAGACCTGAAATGGGAAGTTTAGGAAGAGTTGAATTCTTCCCCTTACCGAATGGGCATTCCATGAAGCCCAGGTTCCATCTGATTCATTCACTGCTATATTCCTAATGTCTTCAACAGTGCCTGCCACATAGTAGGCACTCAATAAATATGTGTTGAACAGATGATAGTCATACTTGAGACGAATCTTGAAAAAGGAGTAAGAATTATGACAGGGAAGAAGGCCTAGAAGTTGGCCTTAGATAAGAATCATTTACACGACACAGTTTTAGTGTTATAATATTCTGTGGTTTTCTGTGTACTTATTATTACCAATGAGTTCTATACCTTCAAATAATTTCTTATTGCTCATTTACATCTTTTTCATTCTGACTAAATTACTCTCTTTAGCATTTCTTATAGGACAGCTCTGGTGTTGATGAAATCCCACAGTTTTTGTTTGTCTGGAGAAGTCTGTATTTCTCCTTCCTATTGGAAAGATATTTTGCCCTATTCAAGGGTAAAAGTTTTTTCCCTTCAGCTATTTAAAGATGTCATGCAATTCTCTCCTGGAATGTAAGGTTTCCACTGAAAAGTCTGCTGCTCCATTGTATGTTATTTGCTTCCTTTCTCTTGCTGCTTTTAGAATGCTTTATCTTTTGCTTTGGGGAGTTTGATTATTTACTACTTTGAGGTAGTCTTCTTTGGGTTAAATCTGCTTGGTATTCTTTAACCTTCTTGTACTTGGATATTGATATCTTTCTCTAGGTTTGGGAAGTTCTCCTTTATTACCGGTTTGAATAAACTGACTCTTATCTCTTTCTCTATCTCCCCTTTAAGGCGGGTAAATCTTAGATTTACCTTTTGAGGCTATTTTCTAGATCCCGTTATTTTTTAAATTCTTTTTTCTTTTGTCTCTTCTGTGTATTTTCAAATAGCCTGCCTTCAAGCTCACTGATTCTTTCTTCTGTCAATCTGCTTTTAAAAGACTCTGATGTATTCTTCAATATGCCAGTTGCATTTTTCAGCTCCAAAATTTCTGCTTGATCTTTTAAGGTATTTCAATCTCTTTGTTAAATGTGTCTGATAGAATTCTGAATTCTTTCTCTGTGTTATTTAGAATTTCTTTGAGCTTTCTCAAAACAGCAATTTTGAATTCTCTGTTTGAAAGTTCACATATTTCTATTTCTCCAGATTGGTCCGTGGTGCCTTATTTTGTTCATTTGGTGAGGTCATGTTTTCCTGGATGATCTTCATACTTGTAAAATTAATTTGTGTCTGCAGTGAAGAGTTAGGTATTTTGTTCTTCCAAGTCTGGGCTTGTTTGTACCAATCCTTCTTTGGAAGGCTTTCCAACTATTCGAAAGGACTTGAGTGTTGTGTTCTATTTTGTATCTGCTTTAGGGGGCACCTCAAGCCCAGGAATGCCATGGCTCTTGCAGACTTGTAGAGATTCTGTCTTAATGGTCTAGGACAAGATCTAGAATTCTCTGGATTACCAGGCAGAGACTTGTTCTTCTTTTAGATTCTCCTGAACAAATGGAGTCTCTCTCTGTTCTGAGCCATCTGAAGCTGGGGGGAGGTGACACAAACACCGCTGTGGTCACCACCACCGGTACTGTGCTGGGTCAGCCTGAAGCCAGCATAGCACTGAGTCTCACCCAAGGCCTGCTGTAACCATTTCCTGGCTGATACCAATGTTTGCTCAATGCCCTGGGGCTCTACAATCAGCAGGTGGCAAAGCCAGCCAGACCTGTATCCTTTCCTTCAAGGTGGCAAATTCCCCTAGGCCCCAGATAGGTCCAGAGGTGCTGTCCGGGATCCAGGAACTGGATTCAAAAACCTTAGAAGTCCCCCTAGCGTTGTATTGTACTGCAGCTGAACTGGCAATCAAACCACAAGACATAGTACTTCCCACTCTTCTGTCCCCTTTCTAAAGGCAGAAGAGCCTCACTCTGTGGCCACCACGACCACCACAGGCCTTTGGGGAGTACTGCTGGACTACCACCGATGTACCCGTAAGACCTAAGCACTCTTCAGTAAGCTTGTGGTGAATGCTGCCTGGCCTGGGACTCACCCTTCAGGGCAGTACACTCCCCTCTGCCCCAGGGCAGGTCCAGAAATGCCATCCAAGGGCCAAGTCCTAGAATCACCTCTATCCCACTGTGGCCAAGCTGGTACCTAGAATGTAAGACAAAGTCCCCTTTACTTTTGTCTCTGCTTTTCTCAAGTGAAAAGAGTTTTGCCCTGTAGCTACCATGGCTGAGGATGTACTGAAGCCAGCAAGGGTCAGAATCTCATCCAATACCTTTGAGTAGTACCTGGGTATCACTGCTAGTTATTCGAGGCCCAAGGATTTTTCAGTTAGCAGGTGATGAATATTGCCAGGACTGGGTTCTTCCCTTCAGTCAGCCGGTTCTTTTCTGGCAAGGTGTATCTAGAAGTGTCTTCTAGAAGCTACTGCCTAGAAAGCAGTCTTCAAAACTCTGACTGGTGGCCTATGTTGCTGTAGCTGAGCTGGTATCCAAGATGCGAGACAAAGTCCTCCCTAGTCTACCCCCTGCTATCCTCACATGGAGGGAAGGGAATCTCTTTTGGAGTCATGGGCTGTGCAGCCTGGGGTTGGGGAAGAATGATGCAAGCACTTCCTTAGCATCCCTGGCTGATGTCTCAGTAGGTCCTATGGCCCCCAGTCCGCTAACTCTGGGCCCAGTTTAGCATTCAGACTCTCCTAGGAATTGCAGTCCTTGTGGCCTAGACTGCCTTTCAACTTTAACCCATGGTGGCGAAGCTTGCGGAACTTAAGTTCTGATTGCTGAGATGGCTGATTCCCCTCTGGTTAGGACTGGTTTAAATGCTCCTTCTGTGGGTGGGCATCAGCTGAGTTTGGTTTGATTTTGTTTTCTGCTGTAACAGGGCAGCACTGAGTTCAGTGCCTCGCGGTTGCTGCAGTCTTCCCCTTTCCAGCTCACAGAAACACTCTCGGCAACATGCCACCACTTCTGGGTGATGAGAAAGGGGTGGTGTCAGTGATTCAACATGTGTTTTCTACCTATTTATTGCCTCCTTCAGCAATATGTAGTTAAAACCAGATACTTTGAGTTCTTACCTGATCTTTGGTTATTTGTTTTTTATTTTTTTATTATACCTTTTTTTATTATACTTTTTTATTATTAAGTTCTTAAGTTTTATTATTACTTAAGTTTATTATTACTTAAGTTCTGGGGTACATGTGCAGAACGTGCAGGTTTGTTACATAAGTATACATGTGCCTTGATGGTTTGCTGCATCCAGCAACCCGTCATCTACATTAGGTATTTCTCCTAATGCTGTCCCTCCCCCAGCCCCCCACCCCCTGACAGGCCCCATGTGTGTTGCTCCCCTCCTTGTACCCATGTGTTCTCATTGTTCAACTCCCACTTATCAGTGAGAACATGTGGTGTTTGGTTTTGTGTTCCTGTGTTAGTTTGCTGAGAATGATGGTTTCCAGCTTCGTTCATGTCCCTGCAAAAGACATGAACTCATTCTTTTCTATGGCTGCATAGTATTCCATGGTATATATGTGCCACATTTTCTTTATCCAGTCTATCATTGATGGATATTTGTGTTGATTCCAAATCTTTGCTGTTGTGAATAGTGCTGCAATAAACATACGTGTGCATGTGTCTTTATAGTAGAATGATTTATAATCCTTTGGGTATATATCCAGTAATGGCATTGATGGGTCAAATGTATTTCTAGTTCTAGACCCTTTAGGAATTGCCACACTGTCTTCCACAATGGTTGAACTAATTAACACTCCCACTGACAGTGTAAGAGTGTTCCTATTTCTCTACCTCCTCTCCAGCGTCTGTTGTTTCCCTACTTTTTAATGATCACCATTCTAACTGGCATGAGATGGCATCTCATTGTGGTTTTGATTTGCATTTCTCTAATGACTGGTGATGAAGAGCTTTTTTTCACATTTGTTGGCCACATAAACGTCTTCTTTTGAAAAGTGTCTGTTCATATAACTTCACCCACTGTTTGATTTTTTTTTTTTTTTTGTAAATTTGTTTGAGTTCCTTGCAGATTCTAGATATTAGCCCTTTGTCAGATAGACAGATTGGAAAACTTTTCTCCCATTCTGTAGGTTGCCTGTTCACTCTGATGATAGTTTCTTTTGCTGTATAGAAGCTCTTTAATCAGATCTCATTTGTCAATTTTGAGTTTTGTTGCAATGGCTTTTGGTGTTTAAGTCATGAAGTCTTTGCCCATGCCTACGTCCTAAATAGTATTACCAAGGTTTTCTCCTAGGATTTTTATGGTTATACGTCTTACATTTAAGTCTTTAATCCATTTTGAGTTAATTTTTGTATAAGGTATAAGGAAAGGGTCCAGTTTCAGTTTTCTGCATATGGCTAGCCAGTTTTCCCAACACCATTTATTAAATAGAGAATCCTTCCCCCATTGCTTGTTTTTGTCAGGTTTGTCAAAGATCAGATGGTTCTAGATGTGTGGCATTATTTCTGAGGCCTCTGTTCTGTTCCATTGGTCTATATATCTGTTTTGGTACTAGTACCATGCTGTTTTGGCTACTGTAGTCTCATAGTATAGTTTGAACTCAGGTAGCATGATACCTCCAGCTTTGTTCTTTTTGCTTAGGATTGCCTTGGCTATATGGGCTTTTTTTTTTAGCTCCATATGAAATTTAAAGTAGTTTTTTTCTAATTCTGTGAAGAAAGTCAATGGTAGTTTGATGGGGATAGCATTGAATCTCTAAATGACTTTGGGCAATATGGCCATTTTCATGATATTGATTCTTCCTATCCATGGGCATGGAATGTTTTCCCATTTGTTTGTGTCCTCTCTTATTTTCTTGAGCAGTGGTTTGTAGTTCTTCTTGAAAAGGTCATTCACATCCCTTGTGAGTTGTACTCCTAGGTATTTTATTCTCTTTGTAGCAATTGTAAATGGAAGTTTAGTCATAATTTGGCTCTCTGTCTGTTATTGGTGTATAGGAATGCTTGTGATTTTTGCACATTGATTTTGTATCCTGAGACTTTGCTGAAGTTGCTTACCAGCTTAATACGTTTTGGGGCTGAGATGATGGGGTTTTCTAAATATACAATCATGTCATCTGCAAACAGGAACAATTTGACTTCCTCTCTTCCTGTTTGAATACCATTTATTTATTTATTTATTTTCCTTTTTTTCCTGATTGCCCTGGCCAGAACTTCCAATACTATGTTGAATAGGAGTGGTGAGAGAAGGCATCCTTGTCTTGTGCCAGTTTTCAAAGGGAATGCTTCTAGCTTTTGCACATTCAGTATGATATTGGCTATGAGTCTGTCCTAAATAGTTCTTGTTATTTTGAGATCTCTTCCATCAATACCTAGTTTATTGAGAGTTTTTAGCATGAAAGGGTGTTGAATTTTATTAAAGGCCTTTTCTGCATCTATTGAGATAATCATGTGGTTTTTGTGATTGGTTCTGTTTATGTGATGGATTATGTTGATTGATTTGCATATGTTGAACCAGCCTTGCATCCCAGGGATGAAGCCGACTTGATTATGGTGGATAAGCTTTTTAATGTGTTGCTGGATTTGATTTGCCAGTGTTTTATTGAGGCTTTTTGCATTAATGTTCATCAGGGATATTGGCCTGAATTTTTCTTTGTTTGTTGTGTGTCTGCCAAGTTGGTATCAAGATGATGCTGACCTCATAAAATGAGTTAGGGAGGAGTCCCTCTTCTTCTGTTGTTTGGAATAGTTTTAGGAAAAATGGTACCAGCTCCTCTTTGTACCTATTGTAGAATTTGGCTGTGAATCCATCTGGTCCTGGGCTTTTTTTGGTTGTTAGGCTATTAATTACTGCCTCAATTTAGAACCTGTTATTTTGTTCAGGGATTTGACTTCTTCCTTGTTTAGTCTTGGGAGGGTGTATGTATCCAGGAATTTATCCATTTCTTCTAGATTTTCTAGTTTATTTGCATAGAGGTATTTATAGTATTCTCTAATGGTACTTTGTATTTCTGTGGGATTGGTGGTGGTATCCCCTTTATCATTTTTTATTGTGTCTATTTTATTTTTCTCCCTTTTCTTCCTTATTAGTCTGGCTAGTGGTCTATTTTGTTAATCTTTTCGAAAAAACCAGCTCCTGGATTCATTGATTTTTTTTGAAGGGTTTTTTTTTTGTGTCTCTATCTCCTTCAGTTCTGCTCTGATCATAGTTATTTCTTGCCTTCTGCTAGATTTTGAATTTGTTTGCTCTTGCTTCTCTAGTTCTTTTAATTGTGATGTTATGGTGTTGATTTTAGATCTTTTCTGCTTTCTCCAGTGGGCACTTAGTGCTATAAATTTCCCTCCAAACACCGCTTTAGCTATGTCCCAGAGATTCTGGGGTACATTGTGCCTTTGTTCTCATTAGTTTCAAAGAACTTATTTATTTCTGCCTTAATTTTATTATTTACCAAGTAGTCATTCAGGAGCAGGTTATTCAGTTTCCATGTAGTTGTGCAGTTTTGAGTGAGTTTCTTAATCCTCAGTTCTAATTTGATTGCACTGTGGTCTGACAGACTGTTATACTTTCCATTCTTTTACATTTGCTTAGGACTGTTTTACTTCCAAATACGTGGTCAATTTTAGAATAAGTCCTATGTGGTGCTGAGAAGAATGTATATTCTGTTGATTTGGGGTGAAAAGTTGTGTAGATGTCTATTAGGTCTGCTTGGTACAGAGCTGAGTTCAAGTCCTGAATATCCTTGTGAATTTTCTGTCTCATTAATCTGTTAATATTGACAGTGGGGTGTTAAAGTCTCCCACTATTATTGTGTGGGAGTCTAAGTCTCTTTGTAGATCTCTAAGAACTTGCTTTATGAATCTGGGTGCTCCTGTATTGGGTGGTATATGTTGAGGATAGTTAGCTCTTCTTGTTGCATCGATCCCTTTACCATTATGCAATGCCTTTCTTTGTCTTTTTTTATATTTGTTGGTTTAAAGTCTGTTTTATCAGAGACTAGGATTGCAACCCCTGGTTTTTTTTTGCTTTCCATTTGCTTGGTGAATCTTCTTCCATCCCTTTATTTTTAGCCTATGGGTGTCTTTGCATGTGAGCTGGGTCTCCTGAATACAGCACACCAAGGGGTCTAAACTCTATCCAATTTGCTAGTCTGTGTCTTTTAAAAACCGGGGCATTTAGCCCATTGACATTTAAGGTGTGAATTTGATCCTGTCATTATGATGATAGCTGCTTATTTTGCCCATCAGTTGATGCAGTTTCTTCATAGTGTTGTTGGTCTTTACATTTGGTATGTTTTTGCAGTGGCTGGTACCAGTTTTTCCTTTCCATATATAGTTCTTCCTTCAGGAGCTCTTGTAAGGCATGCCTGGTGGTAACAAAATCCCTCAGCATTTGCTTGTCTGTAAAGGATTTTATTTCTTTTTCACTTAATAAGCTTAGTTTGACTGGATGTGAAATTCTGGGTTGAATATTCTTTTTTTAAAGAATGTTGAATATTGGCCCCCATTCTATTCTTGCTTGTAGTGTTTCTTCAGGGAGATCTGCTGTGAGTCTGATGGGCTTCCCTTTGTGGGTAACTCGACCTTCTCTCTGGCTGCCCTTAACATTTTTTCCTTCATTTCAACCTTGTGAATCTGATAATTATATGCCTTGGGGTTGCTCTTCTTGAGGAGTATCTTTGTGGTGTTCTCTTTATTTTCTGAATTTGAATGTTAGCCTGTCTTGCTAGGTTGGGGGCATTCTCCTGGATAAAATCCTGAAATGTGTTTTCCAACTTGGTTCCATTCTCCTTGTCACTTTCAGGTACACCAATCAAATGTAGGTTTAGTCTTTTCACATAGTCCCAGATTTCTTAGAGACTTTATTTGTTCCTTTTCATTCTTTTTTCTCTAATCTTGTTTTCAAACTTTATTTCACTTAGTTTATCTTCAATCTCTGACATCCTTTCTTCCACTTGATTGATTCAGCTATTGATACTTGTGTTTGCTTCACGAAGTTCTTGTACTGTGTTTTTCAGCTCCATCAGGTGATTTATGTTCTTCTTTAAACTGGTTATTCTAGTTAGCAATTCCCGTAACCTTTTATTAAGGTTTTTAGCTTCCTTGCATTGGGTTAGAACTTGCTCCTTTATCTAGGAGGAGCTTCTTATTACCCACCTTCTGAAGCCTACTTCTGTCAATTCATGAAACTCATTCTCCATCCAGTTTTGTTCCCTTGCTGGAGAGGAGTTGTGATCCTTGGAGGAGAAGAGGCATTTTGGTATTTGGAATTTTCAGCCTTTTTGCGCTAGTTTTTCCTCATCTTCATGGATTTATTTACCTTTGGTCTTTGCTGTTGGTGACTTTCAGATGGAGTTTTTTTTGTAGTCATCCTTTTTGTTGATGTTGATGCTATTGCTTTCTGTTTGGTTTGTTAGTTTTTCCTTCTGACAGGCCCCTTTTCCGCCAGTCTGTTGGAGTTTGCTGGAGGTCCACTCCAGACCCTGTTTGCCTGGGTATCACCAGTAGAGGCCGTAGAACAGCAAAGATTGCTGCCTGCTCCTTCCTCTGGAAGCTTTGTCCCAGAAGGGCACCCACCAGATGCCAGCCAGAGCTCTTCTACATGAGGCGTCTATCAACCCCTGCTGGGAGGTGTCTACCTGTCAGGAGGCACGGGGGTCAGTGACCCACTTGAGGAGGCAGTCTGTCCCTTAACAGAGCTTAAGTGCTGTGGTGGGGGATCCACTGCTCTCTTCAGAGCCGGCAGACAGGAACATTTAAGTTTGCTCAAGCTGCACCCACAGCCACCCCTTCCCCCAGGTGCTCTGTTTCAGGGAGATGAGAGTTTTGTCTATAAGCCCCTGACTCGGGCTGCTGCCTTTCTTTCAGAGATGCCCTGCCTAAAGAGGAGGAATCTAGAGAGGCAGTGTGGCTACAGCAGCTTTGCTGAGCTGTAGTGGGCTCCACACAGTCTGAACTTTCTGGCTACTTTGTTTACACTATGAAGGGAAAACATCCTACTCAAGCCTCTGTAATGGTGGATACCCCTTCCCTCACCAAGCTCGAGTGTCCCAGGTTAACTTCAGACTGCTATGCTGGCAGCGAGAATTTCAAGCCAGTGGATCTTACCTTGCTGGGCTCTGTAGGGGTGGGATCCACTGAAGAAGACCACTTGGCTCCCTGGCTTCAGCCCCCTTTCTAGGGGAGTGAACGGTTTTGTCTCACTGGTGTTCCAAGAGCCATTGGGGTACAAAAACAAAAACTGCAGCTAGCTCAGTGTTTGTCTGACTGCCCAGTTTTGTGCTTGAAACCCAAGGCCCTGGTGGCATAGGCACCAGAGTTTATGTCCTTGTTTGTGAGTTGCAAACACCGTGGGAAAAGTGTAGTATCTGAGCTGGAATGCACCGTTCCTCATGGCACAGTCCCTCATGGCTTCCCTTGGCTAGGGGAGAAAGCTCCAAGACCCCTTGCTCTTCGTGGGTGAGGTGATGGCCCACCCTGCTTCTGCTTGCCCTCTGTGGGCTGCATCCACTGTCTAACCAGTCCCTGTGAGATGAACCTGGTACCTCAGTTGGAGATGCAGAAATCACCTGCCTTCCGCATTGGTCTTGCTGAAAGCTGCAGACCGGGGCTGTTCCTATTTGGCCATCTTGCCCGGCAATTGATTTTTAGTTATTATAAAGGTGCTTTTTAAAAATAGATAGTTGTTAAATTGTTGTCCTTGCAGTGGGGGCACCTGGATCGGTGGAGCCTTCTAATCTGCTGTCTTATGCCACTTCTCCTCTAGATAATTTCTGATGCTCTTTCCAATTTAATTTTTATTTCTATCATGTTTTGGTTTAATTTTGTATTTTTCTTCTATTATTGAGAGAAATAAACCATAGGAAATGAATCAAATGAAATAGCAAATATTTGACCATTTTTGATGTATAAAAATTTCATATGGTCCAAATTAGTGTCTTTTCCCTGAGTTCAGCCCACTCATATTTTGTCTTTCCCTGTTGCCCTATTACTTTTTTCCCTGAATTTCTATACCTCTGCTTTGTGCTCTCGCTTCATAGAGGCAATTGATTCATTAGTCATTTGTAATTCTTGAAGAAATGCTTATTCACAACTTTTGTCTGTTTCACAGCAATACTATTTTTAGTAAGTATTGTTCATTGCTTATTAACATTAGTAAATGCTGTCATTCTTGGATACTTGTTTAATGCTTTGACAATTCCTGTTTAATTACTATCTTTTCATAAGTTGCATTTTCCTAGGACAGCATCAGGTCTCTGTAGGTGGGGGTAGGGTATGTAAATGTATGCAGTCACCCAGACTAGCTGTTTTACACATAGTTTTTCTAAAGTTTTCCCTGCTGCCACAGAGACAGATCACTTCTTGAAAATGTTTGTTCTGTGTGAACATTTTTTCTATCCCAGCCTCCTCTGCATCTCTGAACCAACCAGATGCAGAAAGTCTTCTGTCCCCAGAACTGTTTACCTTAGAACCCTTACAAATTATTGCAACTTACAGACATATTTTGCATTTTAGCATAAACTCCTAACTTTGCACAGGTATAATTTCATTGGTGCTTTCTGAGATATGCCCTTTCTGAGTCCTATCATCCGTCTCTTCATTTCTTTGTTCTTAACTTTGTCTTCTGCCTGACTTAATCTGCTTTGACTACACTTTACACATACTTTAGAATATGCATACTCTATCTGCCTTGGTGGATGATAACAGTGTATAGTAGTTAAGACTTTGAACTTTGTAATCAAACTATCCTAGTTTTAGACCTAACTCTCAATTTGTTATCTCTGTGACCTTATGTAAATTATTGAATTTCTTGTGCCTCAATAACTTCACCAGATAAATAGACGTAATAGTTGTTTCTGCCACATAGTGTAGGGTCAACTGACTTAATGTGTGCAAATTTCTAGAAACAGTATTTGGCACACATATTATACAGATGTTAGCTCTTGTTGTTGTTATTCTCACCAAAAATGTAATTTGTTGGATTTTAAAGTTTTTGGATTATTTCCAAGAAGAAGGAGAAAATGCTGATTTAAATAGTCATTTTCATACCAGTAGATTATCTTTCCCTTTTATGCTGCTTATTTTCCTCAATGTCTATTTATCCTTGGTTGTTCATTCATATGTAGGAGTGAAGGAGTCAACTGACTAATACAGATGGGTTTCCTCTGCCATTTCTGACCTTTCTGTGTCCTGAGAGCCCTGACGGCCAGCTCTGGGCTGGCGTGCAGGGCGTCACGTATTGTGGACTTCCCTTAAGGCTGTATTGTGAACTGTGTGGAAGTTAGGCTCAAACAATTTCTCTCAGAAATTTGAATCCATTCTCTGACCAATGCCAAAACAAGAAGGGCCCTATTCTTGGGCATCAACTTCCACCCTGGGAACTCTAGGCTCTTCTAGGCAGATTGGCTTGATTTCTTTGGAGTCTATTTCCTGTATTCCTCCATTCAACCTGCAGATAAATGTTTGCCGTGGCTGGTGGGGGTGGAGGAGGCCAACAGTGCAGCCATTCACAGGCTGTTTGCCAATCAACCCTCACAATTAGGGCTGACTGCAGCTCTGTGTGGTGGGAGGGAAGGCCATCAATCCACAGGATTCCCTTTAGGGAAGAAGCAGGAGGACAAGCGGGTGCATAGAGGGGCCACTCAAAGTCAGCAGGTGCAGGAAGTACAGGTGAGAGGACAGCAGAACCAGAGGGATCGTTCAGATCACGGCTAAGAGAGAAGCAAAGAGTCAGAGCTGGTTTGTTGAGATTCTTATTTAGGTCTAGGCGGTAAGGCAGGGCTGAGAAAGGGAAGATGGGCCAAGGGGTGAGAGGCATGGACAATTGTAAAGAAGTTGGAAGCAGGATGTGTGGTGGCTCACGAAAGTGGCTATACATGTTATAAAAGCGTCAGAAGCTCATTTTTTATTTTTATGAGTGATGTTGGGGGAATCAGAGGCAGATCTGAGAGCTCAGCATAGCTGGTTTACTGTGCACTTGTATATCTGCCTATCTTCATAGTGGGTAAGATCATCTTTGTGTCCCTCTGGAGCAGTGCCGAGTCATAGATGGTTCTCTATGTGTGCCAGTTGAATGGGGAGATAGTGAATTTCTAAGATATCCTCAACCGATGTATCCAAATGCATAGCACATTCTAACCTTGCTTTCGGTTCAGGTCTTCAAAGTAAGTGAGAAGCAACAGAATGAGATAAGAACTGGGTCCCCAGAGAATTCTAGTTGACACTCATGGTTAAGATCTTAGCTGTTTGAAAATTCACAGCTTTAAAAACAAAGATATCTTTCCTGAAGAGGCAAAATTTATATATATATATATATATATATATATATATATGTGTGTGTGTGTGTGTGTGTGTGTGTGTGTGTATGTATATCGCTATATACATATGCATATGTATATAGAGATATATATACATATATATGTATATACACACACGCACACACACACACGCAAACACACACACACCCTAATTGGGTGTATATACACACCCTATATGCACCCTATATATAAGGTGTGTGTATATATATATATATTTTTTTATATATATAAAATATAACTATATAGTTTCTTATCTATTAGATGGTAAATTACTTGGGAGCAGTGACTGTGTCCTTTTCATCTTTCTTTTGGTTAAAACTTTACACGGTGTTTTATATAACATAATAGATGTTAATAGATGCTTATTAAATGTTTTGCTAATATTGATAACATCCCTATGAAAAAG
Source organism: Cacajao melanocephalus (assembly GCA_963573385.1). Lineage (NCBI taxonomy): Eukaryota > Metazoa > Chordata > Mammalia > Primates > Pitheciidae > Cacajao > Cacajao melanocephalus. Next base: position 33,442 of record CAUYLG010071714.1, on the reverse strand, counting down.
GCTTGGGGAAGTTCCTTTATGCTTGTTTAACTTATGAGAAAACCAATGTAAACTGGAAAGATTTAGTCATTTTCTCAAGATGAACTGATTATGGCAGAGGTAAGAGAAAAACCAAAATTTATAGACTCAGAATCAGAAGGTTGGGAAGAAGGTTTAAGAACTTATATTCTGATTCTAAATCATTTTTTCCTGGTGTTTGCTACAGGCTTAAGGAAAACATGTGAGGCTGGCCAGCTAGCAGCATGGCAAAATGAATAGGGCACTGAATTCAGAAGCTTGGGTCCTGCTGTCGATATGAAAACGAAAAAGGCATAGCCCTGCCCTCGAGGAACTCACAGTCCAGTGGTAGCTGATGAAAGGAAATGGAAAAATAAATCTCGCAATGGAACCGCATGCTGTGCACTGCAGAGACAAAGAAGAGAACGCGATTATCATTGCTCAAGGGCGTCAGGACACTACGCAGCAGGGGTAACTTCTGTGATGGACTTTGAAGGAAAATAAAAGTTGACAAAGCAAACAAGAAGAAAAAAAGTAATTTGAGACTGAGGGAAGAACATGTGTGCAGTTTATGAGACCTAAAAGAGCATACCGAGCTGACTGATTGGAAAATACATTAGTTGGCTAAAGTATTAAGTTTCTTTTTTTTTTTTTTTAAATTTTTATTGTATTTTATGTTTTGGGGTACATGTGAAGAGCATGCAAGATTGTTGCATAGGTACACACGTGGCAGTGTGATTTGCTGCTTTCCTCCGCTTCACCTATATCTGGCTTTTCTTCCCATGCTATCTCTCCCCAACTCCCCACCTCCCACTGTCCCTCCCCTATTTCCCCCACAACAGACCCCTGTGTGTAGTGCTCCCCTCCCTATGTCCATGTGTTCTTATTGTTCATCACCCACCTATGAGTATTGGCCAGAAAAGAAACTAGAAAGATAGAAGACTGGGGCCAAAGTTTGAATGGTCAAGCAAAGGAGTTTAGACTTCATCTTCTAAGTCATGGCAGCCATTGAGGGCTTTAAGAGAGGGATTGATGTCACCAGATACACTATGTGAAGGCAGAAAATGTGTTTGCTTCTGTATTATATTTTCTGACTGGTGATGCATGGCCAAGAGCAGGTACTCCATAAATATTTATGGAATAGAATGAGTGAATATATTTTAGAAGGAGATGTTTTCTCAGGCCAGTATCTGAATAGAATCTGTAGACCAGATTCTGCCTGAGTGTGAGCCTCTTCCCAGAGACCCTCTTTCCCTTGGTAAATGGTCTTATGGACAGATTTCCCAGAGACCCTACTCATCCACCAGTATTTCTCACAGCAGATCTGCACTCTGCCATCTTTTCACCATCCCCAGCTCCTCTGTGATGCGTATGAAAAGGGAAAACGAGAGGCCATGGCAGGCATCATCTGTCTATTCTGATTCCAGCTCTTTCTCCATTGCCTCTTGTGCTCCGCATGCAGCCCAGAGCCACTGACCTTCAACTAGATGAGCAAATTATTTTTTGCTAATGAGCTTAATTACCTAGTTCTCTATTTAAGACACACTTTAGAATTTTGTAAAGGCCTTTGGAAACCCTTTGTTGCACTAGCAGGTACCCGTGCAGCAAGGTAGAACTGCTCTAGCTCCACAAAGCCCAGCAGCTGTGACTGCCCAGATAATGAGGCTGGGGCTTAGCACCTCTTCACAGCGGGGGCTTTATTTGATCTTCACAGCAAGTATTGGGATAGACATTATTATCCTCCTTTATGGATGAGAAAACTGAGCCCTGTGAGGTTGAGTTATTCAGCCTCTTCCAGACCTGGTCTGGTTCCTTCCTGGATATACAACATCCTCTTTGAGACTTTGACAGCTCTGCATTATGGGCTACATGATAGTCTCTCAGGGACTTTTCCAAGTCCGCATGTTTATTGCCATAAGGGACTGACAGAATGAGAGAGACATTGGTCATTGGGAGGCGATGGCTGTTGTTTCCATTTTTCCAAAGGAGAGACTAAGGCCCAGGGCACCTGGTCCACTCCACGCCATCTGCTGGTAATTCTCTTCTCCAGTCTCAAAAGCTACCCCATCAACCTCCATTTCTTGAACACCTTGTTCTCATCCAGCACTGGCTGGGCTTTGGGGAGGAGATGCTTCTCTGATTTGCACTTGCATACTAATCATCTGGAGAGCTGGTTAACAATGCAGATTTAGATCTGATAGTCCTGGGGTGAGGCCTGAGATTCTGATTTTATGATAAGCAACCAGGTGATGCTCGGGCTGCTGGTGCGCTGACTGGCTGCACTTTGAGTGACAAGACAGTAGAGAAGAGAGAAAGCAAAGAGGAAGCCCCGCCTTCAAAGAGATCCTTGACTTGTAGAGAAAACAAAATTGGAGCAAGCACCTGAGGGGCAGGGATGTTTGTTGGTGCCTCAGAAGTAAACAGAGGCCTGTGCCATGGCCATTGTTTAAGGTTGTTGGCTGAATCAATGATGAGAAATGGTAAGAGAGCAGTGCCTACTTCCAAACCAACAGGAGGGCACTGGCAGACGCCAAGTCCAAGGAGCTCAGAAATCACTAGGGACTAAGGACAATTCAGTTCAACGACAGAACGTGATGTCTTACATTATTCAGTGAAGTTATTTATTGTATTCATTTAATGAGTGCCTACTATTTGACACCGTGTTGGGAACTGGAGTACAAGGGTGAGTATCAGAAGGTCATGTACTCTCGAAGTGCTAAGCGGAGGGGAACCAAAAGTGAGGCCCAATGCCCACCATCTAAAACAGTGACTTTAAATTGATTTCTTGCCATGACCCACAAAAACACAATAAGGTGTATATGTTACATTGAGACCTTGTATGTGTGCATGTGTACATATATATGCATATAACATTGATGCAAAAGTTTCTGGAAATAATATTTACATTTTATTAGCCTTTCTTAGTTCTTTTTTTTTTTTTTAACATCTCCTGAGCATGAATAGGCAAAAAGAGGAAGGAAATGATATGTCCAGGAAGCTCTGGAGCATGGAAGGGGATGGTGTGATCAAGCTGTGGGTATGGAAGGATGTGATCTCTGTCCCCCAGGACCTGCTGACAGTGATCCCCGTTGGCCAAGCTGAACCAGAAGCAAAGGTAGGGCCATGGTGCCAAGGGTGCCCAGATGTCATGCAGTACAGGGAAGGTGGTATCCTAGTCCAGGGCAGGAAGATGAATTAATGTTGGGGATAGGGAGGAGAGGGTTGGCAAGCAGAGAGTATTAGCCAGACGAAATATTTATGCCTACTTTATGTGATGTACTCTGCTATTTTCTATTCTATCCTATTATCTTCCATTTCTTCACCTCTCTTCCCACTCAGTCATTCCCTCTCTCCTTTCTGCTGGCTCTTTCTGCCTTCCTCTCTCCCTTAGTCATCCCCTCCCTTCCTCTCTCCCCTCCCCTCTCCTCTCCTCTCCTCCCCTCCCTCCCTTCCTTTCTCCCTCCCTCTCTCCCTTCTTTCCTTCCCTCCTTCCTTCCTTCCTTTCCAATGCTGGTTGTTGCCCACTAAATTAATATATTTATTAAATGGTTGTAACTTGCAGTTTGATGAACATTGGTCTGAGATAGATATAGCAAATACATTTCATCTCAGGTGCCAACTTCAATTGATTGGCCATGAGTACCTGAAACACTGTGTTAAAAAAGATTTTGAGGTTGAACCCAGGCTCATTGGGAAAGAAAGCATGATCTACCAGTCAGGTATACAATTCGTTTAGAAGTAGAAAGTGGCGCTACACATGCCAGTTATGTGCTATCAGAGATCTAAGCATTTTCCATGAGGTGGGAGAGAGAGAGACACTTCCACACATCTTTCAGGTTTAAGGCAATGTGCAACAGGTGCAATGGAGATGCTCAGAAAAACTATGGAGATTTGAGTGACTCAAAGATTAGAGTTTACAAAGAAAGGGTTCAGTCTGTGTTTATCATTGACCCACTGTGTTTCTCTATCCTGGTGTAAGTATGCAGGACCATGAGACTTTCAAATGAATGAAAATTGGAAACTCATTCTCACTGAGATTTAGAGATGTCAAGAGTGGAGTTCCCCCAAAAGAGAGCCATTGTAGACCTCAGCATGCACATGTCAGAGCTGGGTAAAACCTATAGGAATTTCCTGGTAGGACCACAGTGGCAGATGAATGAAGAACCCACAGATGGTTCACTTTGTTCTGATGCAAGCCCTGACCAAGCATCCTCCTGATGCTTGGTCCTGCCCTCAGCTCAGTGAATGTTGTACACTGCTGTGGGCTCAGTGGGGGGAAGGAGGACCACAGAGACCTGCAGCCATGGGAGCCAGGAGAGGGGGTGACTGCTGACAGCTTGCTTCAGCCTCTGAGCACGTGACAGAGGAGCAGGAGGAGCAGTTAAGGAAGCTGCCCTCTGAGTAGCCACACAGAAGGTAAGAAGAGTTGTTGGGACTGGGAAGGGCCAGGAAATGTAAGAATGAGACTTCCTGTAAACTCATCTTCCAGGTGGTGGGTGAAAAAGTCTGGCATATATAGTGGTTGGTGGTTTAAAACAAACAAACAAAAAGACAAACAATGTGAGAAAGACTTGGAAAACAGTGAACAGCAACATCTTTGAGCAAATGGGGTTGCAGTGACATTTCTTTCTGTAGGAGTTAGCTATTTTACATAGTAAAAAGTACAAACAGGGTACTGAAGACACATGATTGGGATGCCAAGAAAATTTCCTAATGCCTGCCTTCCCTGTAAGATTAGGGGAGTATAAACTGATGACGAGCTTTGGTCATGCTGGTGGCTGAAGGAACCCATAGGCTGCCCCATTTCCACAGGACTCAAAGGTAAAATTGGCTCCTCCTTATCCTTAAGCCCATCTTCCCTCCTCCTTGCCCAGTTTCCAGGTATATATGATCTCTAATATTTGCTTTAAAAATTGACATTCCCTGTCAAGAGCAGAATCTGTGAACATAAAATCATTGACCTGGAAATTATCAAGCGATCCCAGGTAAAGGACATTAATTATTAAAGGTAAAGTTAAACGCAGAAGACCAAGCTACTAGAAGCTCCATCAGGACTGTCTGGAGAAGAATAATTTCTGAGAAAGACCAAAGAATTTCAAAGTGAGTTTCTTTATTTGCTAAATCAAACCAAACACCCTTGGTCAGAGAGTCATAAAGATAGTTTGGGAATACCTATGGCTGTCATAACAAATCCTCTGAAGAGAAATCAAAAAGTGTTAAATGCAGATTGGGTTATAAGGAGAGTCGGGAGGCAGGTCTATGTTAGAAGGCCTCATTTTTATTCCCTCCCTTTCTCATTCTCCCTGCTTTTCTGTTTTTCTCTCTTCTGTGTCTTCGCTCTTTCCACATTTCATCTGCCCACAACTCTTCCCCAATCTTTGCACCTAAATATGTACAAATCCATAGAAGAACAGAGGAATGCAAATATTTGAGAAGAACAATACTGAAAAAGAAGAGTGAACCTCACTTTTAGTAAAAGGGTGGGTGTGAGGAATTTACATTCAATAAAGAAGAAATACAGAGGGATCTTATTTCCTATATGATGCTCAGGCTGGATCAAAGTCGTGGTGAGGAGGGAGCATGGGGCTTAAAGTCATATGAAATCACCAGCTTTCTTCCATTATATTGAACAATCTACATGGTCAGAGGCTACCAAGGAGATGATTCTTGGAGCTGAGCCAAATCCAGTCAATTAAGAGAAGTCTGGGAGTATTTAAGGACTAGTAACACCATCTATCATTAGAATTGATGCACTCAACAGAGGATCGCCTGGAGGCTCATCACAAATTTTTCTTGACGTCGGAAAAACTGGCTTAAGGGGATTTTTAAAATGTTCCAAAGGTTCTTGATTGGAATTCTAACACATATCTTGCAGTTTCATTACAGCTAGAAAGAAGGAAGCAACTCAAATAAATTCAAATAAATTCACTCATGAGCTGTCCAGCATAGCAATAAAAAATCAAAATGCCAGGATAACTCATTATAGGTAGATAATTTGAGACAGATAGGTTTCTACAGACCCAAAGAATAAAAACATCAGGAGAACTTGTTACAGATTAGGTACAGAGAATTTAGTTAGGTTCCTAGAGATGGTGACCCATAATAGCCCTTAGTCTGAAATCACTAAGAGGCATTATGCCTTTATTTTCCATTTGTCATTGTATCTAGTTATAATTCAGAACCCCTTTGCAAAAGAAAAATTAAGAGACTACTGCTTACCCACACATCCTGTGCTTTGATGCCGTGTGACATTACTGTATAATCTTATGCACCTGAGAAGACCTCTTTGAGCCTCATTGCCATCACTATGAAGAAAATGTAATGCATCAAAGCACAGGGTGATCCTCCAATGCAGCTCCAAAGCATACACGTAAATGAGTTAAAAGTATATATGTAAATAAGTTAATTTAACATTCTAGTTTCAGGGGAGAAAATTCTATGAAACTATTGAGGAAGTACTTGAGCAAGTAGTCATAATGGTAATAATATTTTATCCATGGTGGTGGGACAAAGGAAAGTGTAGATAGTGGAAATCCACAGATTAAAAAGTCAATCCCTATCTCAGCTTCCACCTGCTTTTGTAGACCTGTGCTTGTCCAGGGAAAAGAGGAAAGGTGACAGGTACTGAAGATGAAGCATAGTCATGGGTAATAGAGACAAATTATAAAACTTGACTCAGTTTCCTGTGTCCCCTTCTTCTTCCCCATGTGATGTGTTTTGGCTGTGTCCCCACCCAAATGTCATCTTGAATTGTACCTCTCATATTCCCATGTGTTGTGGGAGATAATTGAATCATGGGGTGGTTTCCCCCATACTGTTCTTGTGGTAGTGAATAAGTCTCACAAGATCTGATGGTTTTATAAGGGGAAACCCCTTTTGCTTGGCTGTCCTTTTCTCTCTTGCCTGTCGCCATGTAAGATGTGCCTTTGCCTTCCACCATGATTGTGAGGCCTCCCCAGCCATGTGGAACTGTGAGTCCATTAAACCTCTTTTTCTTTATAAATTACCCAGTCTCAGGTATGTCTTTATCAGAAGCATGAAAACAGACTAATACATCATGTCATCGCTCACAAGCCTCTTCTACTCTGAGACTAGTCCCAAAACTGCTGCCACATCTCAGGGCATCTTAAAATCTCTGCCCACCTTCTCTTCTACCACTGTACACCCACCCAAGAGAGTTCTCATATGGCTGGCAGAGGTCCAAGGGCATTGTTAGTTCACTTCTAAATACATACTGTGTGTTGGAATTTTCAATCTCTCTCTCTCTCTTTCTCTTTATCTCTCTCTCTCTATCTCTCCCTCCCTCCCTTCCCCTGCCCACCTTCATACAGAACTGGTGTTGAAAGGCAGATCTCAGACGTACCCTGCCTGGAAAGACTGAGCATGAGTGATTCAGTAGCTTTTATTACTTCATTAGCTTTCCTCTACTGAGAAAACCTTATGCCCTCCATGCCCACTCCCACTCTTCTGGATTTTCTGTGCATGATGCCAAGAGGTCAGATCTTGAGGGCCAGGATTCAGATGCAGTGCTAGTATGCTGGGCCTGGGGTCTGCATGTACCCCAGGCAGAAAAGGGCAGTTCTATAGTGGTCCCTTCTGACTCATCAAGAGACAACATGAGAGTCTGGGCAAAAGACAAGACCCAGATCTCATGCTTTGTTCATTTCCTCCAGGAATCTAGTAGGGGCAGGGTGACTGGTCTTGTCATGTCTCAAATCTTTACTGAAACATGACAAACTCCTCCCATACTCAAACTTTCCTCTGGACATTGATTTCTGCTATTCTCTGGGATTAGAATTCTCTACCCTACCTTCCCTCCATTATCGGTCCTGACATTGTGATGTTACAATACAGTTACACATCCCAATATTACAATTACAGGAGACTCTGCCTCTGGCCTGCCTTCCCCTCCATTCCAGCCCTCAGACTCTTCTCTCTTCTCTGAATTACATGGCATCTTTTAGCCTACACTTTAGAATGAGGATTACCAGATCCTGTCTTATGTGTGTTTGTGCTTCTATTTGTTTCAAGTCTTTAAATAACATTGTTCCTTCTAGATGATAGCCATCTTCCTTCCCCAGTGGAGAGAGACCCGGAGCGAACAAGGGACACCATCCTTGCAATCAGCAATTCCACATGAGGCCTTCTCACGGGACTGGAGCAGCTATGAGAGGTATCTGTCCTGCCTGCCCACAGGAGAGTGGAACTCCCCAGAGGACAAGTCCTGGGGTACTTGTAGACTCTGAGATTTCCAGTAAAGGAAGAGAAGAGCTATGACTGGGTCCTCTGAAAACTCTTTCGAGTCCCTGAACTCCATGGGGATTTGCTCTGCTTTTTAAGGGAGTATCCTGGCCGAACGAGGTGGCTCACGCCTGTAATCCCAGCAATTTGGGAGGCCAAGGCAGGTGGATCACCTGAGGTCAGGAGTTTGAGACCAGCCTGGCCAACATAGTGAAACTCCATCTGTACTAAAAAATACAAAAAGTTAGCCAGATGTGGTGGTGGGTACCTGTAGTCCTAGCTACTCAGGAGTTCTGAGTCAAGAGAATCACTTGAACCTGGGAGGCAGAGGTTGCAGTGAGCCAAGATCCTGCCATTGCACTCCAGCCTGAGCAACAAGAGCAAAACTCCTTCTCAAAAAAAAAAAAAAAAAAGAAAGAAAAAGGAATATTCTCTGTTTCCAAAGGGTAGACTATTAAAGAATTAGTGCTTCAAACTAATGAAATTCAGACCCTCGTTCTGAGACAGGAATCTTGCCCAGTGACTGTATTTGTTTGCTGGGAGTACCATAACAAAGCATCACAGATGGGGTGGCTTAAACAATACAAATGTATTTCCTGCAGTTCTGGAGGCTGAGAGTCTGCGATCAAGGTGTCAGCAGCGCTGGTTTCTTTTGAGGCCTCTCTCCTTGGCTTTCAGCTGGCTGCCTTCTTGCTGTCTTCCAACAGTCTCCCTGCTACATGGGTGTTTCCTAATCTCTTCTTTTAAGGGCACCAATCTTATTGGATTCAGACCCACCCAAGTGGCCTCATTTTACCTTAGTTACCTACTTAAGGACCCTATCTCCAAGTATAGTCAGATTTGGAGGTACTAGCTATTAGGACTCCAACTTATAAATTTGGGGAGATATAATTCAGCCCATAAGTGATTTTGGGCAAAGTCAAATTTCACTCAATGAAATGTTATTCAATTCACTCAACAAGATAGATTGAGCACCCATATTGTGCCAGGCCCTGTTCAGATGCTGGGGATACGTCACTGAACACAACAGACACAAATCCACACCTCCATGGAGTTGGTATTCTGGTGCAGAGACAGACAGTAAATGGAATGAATGAGAAAACATATATGACACGTTGAATAATAATAAAGCCTATGGAAGAAGTTAAAAGTATGGTGGTGGTGTGTGTGTGTGGGGGTGTGGCAGTGTCATCTAACTCATCCTCGGCCTTCAGGCAGGACTGAGTGAAATTGCCCATGCAGGGGGTGCCTTGAGGAGCAGAAGCAGAATGCAGGAGAAGCATGGGGCATTGCAACCTCTGCCTCCTGAGTTCAAGCAGTTCTCCTGTATCAGACTCCTGAGGAACTGGGATTACAGGCGTGCGCCACTGCTCCCGGCAAATTTTTAGTGGAGATGGAGTTTCACCATGTTGGCCAGGCTGATCTCGAATACCTGACCTCAGGTGATCTGCCCACCTCGGCCTCCCAAAGTTCTGGGATTACAGGTGTGAGCTACCATGCCCAGCCCTTTGTGGGTTTCTCAACTCTGCTTTGTTTACAGCCACAAATGTGTGCTCTTTTCCCTCCCTTCCCTGGTCACTTGTCTCGCTAATACAAACCTAGGGTCACAAGGGACTCTCTGAGTAAGACTGTGGCTGGCTGGCAGCAAACAAGGTCTATGGTGGAGAAACACTCCAAGGCATTCACCCTACAGCCTAGGAGCTGGGCGCACAGTCATCCTCATGAACGAAAGCCTGACAGTTTGAGCCAGGTGCAGTGGCTCATGCTTGTAATGCCAGTTCTTTGGGACACCAAGGTGGTAAGATCACTTGAGGCCAGGAGCTTTCAAGACCAGCCTGGGTAACATAGCAAGACCCCATCTCTAAAATAAATAAATAAATAAACAAAAGGAAAATCATACAACTCCATTAATCTCATTACTAACAAGTACTTACGTTGGTTGCTGTCTGATTACATCAGGCACTGTGCTGTGCCTGCTCTTAAGCATCCTCCCAACAGTCCAAAGAGTGCTACCCCTTTTCATATTTACAGCCAAAGAAGCTGAGGCTCAGAGAGGTCACGTAACTTGCCTAAAATCCATCTGATGGATCAGAGTCTCAGCCACTGTTGGCACCACGCTGAGCTGTCTAGGGAAGGGCAGGTCGCTGTTAGAGTTGAAAGTTGATGTTCGTTGACTTTCTAACACTTTTTTGTTTTTTATTGAAGCCACCAGCTTAACATCTTACCAGAGGACTAATAAATCTTATTTCCAACAAGCAACTGCCAACATTAAAACATGCAAAATTTCTCAACATAAATTTTCCCAACAATTATAACTCATTACTTGGATACGAGGCATGCACTACTGCAGTCTGTCCACAGTGGTGAGGAAAACACTGGGCACAAGCCCAGCAACACATTCTTTGACAGCAGCATGAAATATTTTACAACAGTTTCCAGGAAGTTTTCGCTGGCTGTCCCAATTACAATGAAGTCTTCTTGCGGGCATCTGTTGCAGGGAGCCTTAACACACACATCCTCCCCGTGCTCTCGGGGCCACTCGGCAGCCAGCAGATGCCCAGGACAAGAGAAACCCTTGTTTTAGACATTTGCTTTCTCAAAGGCATCCCAGGCTTTCTTCGGGGACTCTTGGTCCAGGGTCCTGTGGCGTGGCCTCCCTCTTGCCTTCCTGCTGTGGGTACTGCTTCAGCCATAGAAATCCAGAGCCCTTTACTCGTTGGTTTCAAAGTAAATCTTTGCTTTGGGGACAGTATGTTTTTTTGCTAAGTGTGAAGACGAGGCTAGCTAAAAATCCCACACTGGTGGATAACCCTGCTCAACCCGATAAAAACAAACCCTGTTCAATCACGTTGGACATATTTCACATGATGGTAATCATTTGTTTTTCATACATAAGAGTTTGTAGTTCCAGTCCTTTGCCCATTTTTCTACTTTTTTGGTCTTTTCCTTATTTTAAAGCGTTCTTTATGTATTCTGAACACTAATCCCTTGCTAATTGAGTGTTGGCAAATATCTTATCCCAATTTGTGACTCACTCTTTTACTTCATCGTATTAACATTTTAATTTTAAATTGGAATGGATCATTTTTTCTTTCACAGTATGTGCTCTTGATGTTTTAAATGTCATTTACATACTCCTCCACATTTTTTACTCCATTGATAAAAACTATGATAGCTTTTGTCAAAGTTTTGTCCATAATCGTTCTTTCTTATATTTATTATTTTAGAGACAGTGTCTTGCTCTGTCACTCAGGCTCGAGTGCAGTGCCGCAATTCTAGCTCACTGCAAGCTTTGACCTCCTGGGCTCAGGCGATCCGCTCAACCTCAGCCTGGGTGCATCTCGGACTACAGGTGCATGCTACCACATCTGACTAAGTTTTAATTTTTTTGGAGAGATGGGGTTGCCCAGGCTGGTCTTGAACTTCTGACCTGAAGCATTCCTCCTTCCTTGGCCTCACAAAGTGCTAGGATTACAGGCATGAACCACCATGCCAGGCCTGTTGTTTTAAATGTAATTTTCAAAAGGCAGATGGCACTGTCATAAAAAAGAGGTATCTTCCTTTGGATCCTGTATGTTCCTTAAGAATGGAATTTCTCTTTCCTGATGGTGTTGTTGGTTTTGAGAAGACAAACATGTTCCTAATTCTGAAATCTGTGTCTCACTTGCGGAGAATCCTCTCTCTTTCTCCTCTTGTTCAACTAAGTGCTAAAAAATTTCAGTTGCTTAAGCATCTAAGAATGCTGCAGCCTTTCTCATCATCTTTTCTATCCATGATGCTTTGGTGTGTCTATGTCTGTGTCTACCCATTGAGGTATCTACCTAAGCTGTGAGGTTGGCACACATTACGTGTGTGTCTTAGTAACTGATATTTTTCTATGTATAGCTTTTATGAAACATTATTAAAATTTAAAAAAATAATGTAGGTTTTCAGAATATATTGAAGCTAACCCATAAAAGGCAACTCAGTCCAGGAGCACAGAATGATAGAATAGGCTGCGGCATGATGTGCTACAAAGAAGCCCAGGGGCTCAACACCACATGTTATTTTTCTTTCTAAGCAGGGGTCCAGAGCAAACCAGGCACCTTTCATCTTAGGGCACCGCCATCTCAACATGAGACCCCCTCAGCCATGGGGCAGGTGAAGGAGCAGCTGGAGAATTGCCCTGACTCTTCTATGCTTTGGCTTGGAAGTGTAACTCATCACTTCTACCCACAGCCCATTGACCAGACCCTTTGAGCTGAGCCCACCTAACTGCAAGGAGGCTGAGAATATGAAGGGCTGGCAGCACTATTCAGTAAACATCACAGAAGGCCAGTCTGAGATTAATAGGCCATTCACAAAATTTTCAGTGACATAACTGAGAATTCCCTATGGCCATAGCTGACATTTTGAGCCCTGACTGAAACTCACAGGTCATCATACCCTGTGTGCAAATACTAAGAAAGTGTGCCCTCTGAGATGAGGGGACAGGAAGGAAGTTAAGAATGTGTAAGTCATCAGAGGTAAGGAAGAAGAAGCATTAAACATCAGTTACAGCTTAGACTACGTAGATTTCCATTTGCAGCTGGAGGGTGTAAACATTGAGAAGTAAAGCCAAGCAAGACAACAGGAGGAATTCCAAGAAGTTTCAGATAAATGATAAGAAGTGCTTCTAGTATGAATAGAACTCAAAGTCTGTGAAGAAACTCATTGCTGAGAAGCCACAGGAGTGATTTATTGATAGGCCAGGAAGATATTCCCAACAATATTGAAGTAATTCTTTGCCAAGGTGTGTTCAGAAAAGAAGTGGAGGGGACCAGGACAGAAATCACATGTGCATTTTCCGAAGAGCAAAGATATATGAAAGAAAATTAAAAGAGATTCTCGGGTTCCACCTGCCTTTAAGGATTCTGCAAAAACTATCATGAAGTTGGTATTTAGGATGAAAAATAGTGAAAACAAACTATTGGTGATTTTAAGCAAAGAAAGTTGTGGGGAGAAAAGGAGAAGTTAGCAGTAAAGGGAAACCGTGTGGAGAGGAGAGCAATGATTGTTTCCAACTGCAGGCGATAAAACGCGTATCTAAGAGGAACGCCTGACCTTCAGACAATGCGACGGTCAGACTCAGGAGAATGGAGACAAAGGGAAGAGAGTCACAGGGGAGAAGGAGCCAGGATGCAGGGGCTGTATGCAAAGTGGAAGCCATTGTGGGCCACTGAGAAGATAACAGAGGGAAGTGGAGAAGCCGAGGAGTAAAGCAGAGTCATACGAAGCCACCGCGTGATAAGTGGTGCACAGTGAGGAGGGGGAAAAACGGGAAAGAGTGAGATAAACTTATGGTGAAGAAGCCTTTTGCAGAGGCTAAGAAGCTGGGAGGAAGTTATCTGACGGGCTAGAGTACTTGGGGTGTCTTGGAACTTCACATTCGTAAAAAAAAATGTAATGCATGTATCAAACAATCCCAAGCTATACTAATAATCAAAGTCCTAAGCTGTGTTAATAATAAAAGCAGTTCGCATTTATTACGTCCTTCCTATGTGTCAAGCACAGCCCAAGGTACATTAAGTGTCCTTTCTCATGGAGCTCATGGTGGTCAAAATTGAAGTAACAGCAAATAGTAAACAAGGGCTAGTCTTTATGTTTGCCACGTGCCAGGTCCATGTCACAACTCATTTAAGGTCCATGCTAGCCCTATTTGTTACAGAATCTTCACCTTTCTGTGCCTATTTTTTCTTCTCTAAATTGGGTTTATAAGAGTACCCACTGCCCAGTACTCTAAGAGGAAAAGTGAGGCAAGAGCAAATGTCACCCATTTGCAGGCAGGGCCACTCCCTCCTCATTGGCTCTGTTGAAAAAGAGCTCCACACTTGGGCTGCACAAAAGTGGCAGAGAACTTGGGAGGTAGTGGCGGGAGGAGGGGGGATGGCAATTCTGGCTTCTGTCAATCAAATCTAGATGTGTCACTCCTCCGCCCTCTTGGTTTTCCATATAGGTCACAGCTCCTCCGCTGTGCCTCAGGAAAGCGAGGCACAGAGAAGTTACAGGGCTGGCTTACTTGCGCAGAAAATGTAATGGTAGTCCGAAGTAGAACTTGGGTTTCCTTATTCCCCAGAACACAGTGGGGGGTTTTACCAGCAGACGATGCTGAGCCACAGGGCAGGGTGAGCACATTTTAAAACAGAGGGCAAAGGTCAGCACAGAGCATGGGGAGATCAGTAAATATGTCCAAAGTGCTTAGTGAGAGGTAAAAGTTTAAAAGACGACAGTTAGGTTTCCACAATAGCAAACGGACAATTCAGTGCCAGAGGTCCTGGAACCTGCAGTGTTTTCACATTGACCTACTATTTCCCTAGGAGCCAGAGTCAGCATGACTGTAGACTTTTCCAGAAGTAAGCAGGTTACCTCTTATCTCTTCTGTTATCCACATCCTAAGGTTTGAGGGCTTGAAATCGTGCAGTATTTCCCTCTTATAACCCAGAACAAGCATCTCTAACTTTAGACAGACTCCTTTGGTGTCCTGGGGTCAGTGAATCAACCTGCTTACTTCCCTCCATTTATGGCTGTGATGCTCCTTTGTAACAAGGGATCAAGAACTGTACCTACGCTTCCAAATGCAGCATCATTTATTGTGTCCTGATGCAAAAATAGCTTCCTTGGGCTTAAACTGGCCAAGATCATCTTATTTGCCACATTTTGTTACCATTAAAGGATTGGGAGGAGGGAAAGACTGCCTAGAAACCTGTTGGTCTCTCAAAATCAGTCAATTCATAGAATCCTCCAACCAAGAGAGCTGTGAGCAGATCATGAAGTCCAGGCTCCTGCTTCTGGACCATGATTCCTTTATTCCAAGCCTGCTGAGCCCTGGATTTGTAGCAGGACTTACCCTTTTTTAATTTTTATTTTTGCTTTTTTTTGAGTTTAGGCCCAAATGAATTGTTATTATTATTTTTTTGACTTTTAACTTTGAGAGCACATGTGCAGGTTTGTTATGTAGGTAAACTTGTGTCATGGGAGTTTGTTGTACAAATTATTTCATCACCCAGGTATTAAGCCTAGTACCCAATAGTTGTTTTTCCTGAGCCTCTTCCTCCTTCCACCCTCCACACTACAATAGGCCCCAGTGTTTGTTGTTCCCCTCTATGTGTCCATGTCTTCTCATCATTCAGCCCCCACTTATAAGTGAGAACATGCGGTGTTCAATTTTCTGTTCATGCATGAGTTTGCTAAGAATAATGTCCTCCTGCTCCATCCATGTCCAGTAAAAACATGATATCATTCTTTTTAATGGCTGCATAGTATTCCGTGGTGTATGTGTACCACATTTTCTTTATCCAGTCTATCACTGATGGGCATTTAGGTTGATTCTATGTCTTTGCTATTGTGAATAGTGCTGCAATGAACATATATGTACATGTGTCTTCATTTGGAATGATTTATATTCCTTTGGGTATATGCCTAGTAATAGGATTGCTGGGTTGAATGGTAGTTCTGTCTTTAGGACTTTGAGGAATCACCACATTGTCTTCCACAATGGTTGAACTAATTTACACTCCCACCAGCAGTGTAAAAATGTTCCTTTTCTCCACAATCTCACCAGCATCTGTTATCTTTTGACTTTTTAATAATAGCCATTCTGAGTGGTGTGAGATGGTATCTCATTGTGGTTTTGATTTGCATTTCTCTAATGATCAGTGATGTTGAGCTTTTCTTCATATGGTGATTGGCCGCATGTTTGTCTTCTTTTGAAAAGTGTCTGTTCATGTCCTTTGCCCACTTTTTATTGGGGTGGTTGTTTTCTTCTTGCAAATTGTTTAAGTTCCTTATAGATGCTGAATATTACACCTTTGTCAGATGCATAGTTTGCAAAAATTTTCTACCATTCTGCAGGTTGTCTGTTTACTCTGTTCATAGTTTCTTTTTCTGTGCAGAAGCTATTTAGTTTCATTAGATCCCATTTGTAAATTTTTGCTTTTGTTGCAATTGCTTTTGGTATCTTTGTCATAAAATCTTTGCCCGTGCCTATGTCCTGAATGGTATTGCCTATGTTGTCTTCCAGGGTATTATAGTTTTGGGTTTTACATTTAAGTCTTTAATCCATCTTGAGTTAATTTTTGTGTATGGTGTAGGGAAGGGGCCCAATTTCAATATTCTTCCCATGGCTAGCCAGTTATCCCAGCACCGTTTACTGAATAGGGAATCCTTTCCCCATGGCTTTTGTCAGGTTTGTCAAAGATCAGATAGTTATAGGTATGCAGTCTTATTTCTGAGTTCTCTATTCTGTTCTATTGGTCTATGTGTCTGTTTTCCTACCAGTATCATGCTGTTTTGGTTACTGTAGCCCTGTAGTATAGTTTGAAGTAAGGTAGCATGATACTTCCAGCTTTGTTCTTTTTCCTTAGGATTGCCTTGGTTATTCAGCTCAGTTTGGTTCCATATGAATTTAAAAATAGCTTTTTCTAGTTATGTGAAGAATCTCAATGAATAGCACTGAATCTATGAATTGCTTTGGGCAGTATGGCCACTTTAATGATATTGATTCTTCCTATCCATGAGCATGGAATGTTTTTCCATTTGCTTGTGTCATCTCTGCAGCAGGACCTATTCTATCAAGGATTGGTAATTGAGAATAAGCTTCTCATTTCATCCTAAAGGTTTCTGTCACTCCACTGCAATCTTAAAAGCCTCCAGTGCTTGTTAGGAAAGTGTGGAAGATGAACCCCTTCTTCATCTGCAGGTAAGAACATGCAGAGAGCAAAATTTTCCCCATTCATTAATTTTACTTTATGCAGATTGCAGTGAATCCAAGTGTGGTTTTAAAGAGGAAAAACTGTCACAGAGATTTCACCTGAATGGTGTGTGTGTATGTATGTGTGTGTGTAAGCCTAAGATAGAAAAAGTTAACCCTTTGCCTTGTTGATTAATTGTAGATTATCATTGATTGATGTTTCTAGTCTAAGCCTTTAGACCAGCAACTCCTTCAAGGCCAACAATAACTTACCCTTATTTTCCCAAGTCCTAGCCCAGTGCCTGACACATAGTAAGAGCTTAATATACATTTAACAAATGAATTAACTTTGAGCCTCAATTATTTACTGTACCTGCTGGCAAAAGATTGCCACCTCTTCCATCCAGATCCCTATGGCACTGTGGGTTGATGGCATGATGAGGATAGTGGGAGTAGTTGATGTGATATAAATGAGTCAGATTGGCCTGGGTTATAATACTGGTTCTGCCCCAGATAGGAAATTTGATCCTAAATTTTCTTTTATGTAATATGAATATGATAATATATTTTTAATCTCCTCAATTCCCCTCTCCCACCCTAGCCCCTAGTAACCATCATTCTACTCTCCACTTCTATGACTTCAACTTTTTTACACTTCACATATAAGTGAGAGCATGCAGTATTTGTCTCTCTGTGCCTGGCTTGTTTCAGTTGACATAGTGTCCTTGAGGCTTGTCGTGTCTGAAATGACAGTATTTCCTTCTTTTTAAAGACTAAATCGTATTCTTTTGTGTATATACACCATATTTTCTTTACCCGTTATTCCATTGATGGACTCTTAGGCTGACTCCCTATCTTGGCTATTGTGAATAATGCTACCATAAAAACGGGAGTGCAGATACTTCTTTGACATACTCATTGTACTTCCTTTGCATATATACCCCACAGTAGGATGGTTGGACCATGTGGTATTTCTATTTCTAGTTTAGGTTTTTTTTTTTTTTTTTTTTTTTTTGAGACAAGTATCACTCTGGTCACTCTGTCGCCCAGGCTGGAGTGCAGTGGTATGATCATGGCTCACTGTAGCCTTGACCTCCCAGGCTCAGGTGACTCTACCACCTCAGTCTCCAAAGTAGATGGGACTACAGGCATATGCCACCACAGCCAATGTGTTTTATTTTTTGTAGAGACAAGGTTTTGCCATGTTGTCCAGACTGGCCTTGAATTCCTGGACTCAAGCAATCTTCCTGCCTTGGCCTCCCAAAGTGATGGGATTGCAGGCGTGAGGCACTGCATCTGGCTATTTTTAGTTTATTTGAGGAACCTCCATACTATTTTCCTTACCAATTTAAGGAATGATAATATTATTTATATTGCAAGATTATTTTAAGGATGAAAATTTGACAATTTAATACCCTTTTGTGGGTTTATCTTAAATTGTAGTCTTTGAAAACTATCTAGCCATTAACCAATGTTAAAACCCATTCATTGAAGCCATTCTGCATAACTCAAGGTTCAAGTAGCCTTCTCTAGAAAAATAAGGTAACAGTCTTCTAAGCCTTCCACGAAAGAGTGCTCACTCTTGGCTTTCACTGAGAAATGTGGAAAGAAATTGTGTTTAGCAAGAACTGGTGGATTAGTAAGTAGCCTTATCTCAGTTCAGCATCTCTCTGTAAATAAGTCAAGGCTCACAGCAACCCTGTGCAAGTGCTGGAAATGTTTGAGGCCTTAAAATAGCAAAACACTTTAAAGATACCCATCTTCCGAATAGGAAAAGAAGAACACCCAAGGAAAATGACTGTCAGTTATTTATATAAAGTCCAGGATTCAGCAAGTGACAAAAGTGATTATTGCTAATTTATATTCTCTTTAGAAACTACCTATGTGCACCATTTTCAAGGAGCTGAAGATGGAAGGAGTTGACCAGATGACACAGCCTGCACCCTTTCCTTAGGGTGGCTCAATGGCTGTGGGTCTCCGGCTCCACTTCTCTTCCCATTGTTTTTGGTAACTTTGTCATGAAATAGCCTCATTAGATATCACATAGATTTGGTTTCCAATGATATCATTTAAGCCAGTAGTTCATTCAAGTGATGAGAACGACCACGAGAGTGGCTGATAATGGAGTATATAGAATAATTATCCGTGTTTTCTTCTTAGCTTTTACTAATATGTTACAAGGCCTCCCACCAAAAAATTAGGTATTTTGTCTAGTTCTACAGTCAGTAGGCCACAGAGCAGTTTGACTGTTGAGATTTTTCACTGAGTGTGTGAGTGCATGTGTGAATGTGTGTGTGTGTATGACTTTTCTCCCTTATTAAGACTGTGCAGTGATGACCTATCTTATGCAGCTATATGAAAACACCAACCCCGAAAATAAATGCCAAATAGTCCTCTACCATATTGTGAAAAAAAGATGGCTGGCCAGGCCCACTGATTAGCATACTATAATGTTCATTTTAAATCGCTTTTTTGAGTGATAGAGAGTATCAATACATCTATTAGTTTTCAATGTGAATAATTAATATTTGAGCTCTAGAGCTAGTTTGCCTTTGCACCTGGGCATTGGCAGCACAAAGGTCACGGTTTTGAAGCTATCTCATTCCTATTGTCTGTGGCATCAGCTGCCCTGTAATTGAGAAGTCAGGTGAGTTTCTTAACGTGAAAGTGAAGTCTCTGTGCATGCTTTCCCAGGAGAATGCTTCCCTGATCTTCTCCAATTAGAAACAGCTTGGAATTGCTGGCAATGTTGTTCCTAAGCTCAGAGTGTCCAGGACAGCTCCTGATAATATATGCTAATCTGAGACAAAGTCAATTGTCTGGGGATGTTCAGTCTAAGGTGTATGGTGGGAAGGTGCTAGGAAGGGGCTCTGCCAACTCCTACGTGCTGTAGCTTCCACAGGTGGGCATATTAGACTTCTGCACCACCCTTGTTCTGTTTCTCTCACTAAGTTCTAAAATGGATAATCACACTGAGATGGGGTCAGGCCAGTCAAACAAAGGAACTCTGAGGTTGGCCTGCAATGTGAAAACTGTCAATTATCCTATTTTATGTCCTACCTACGTTGATAGTAGCAGAGTCCTCATTTCCATTAGACCAATTTGGTACAATGATGCATGTTCTAATCCTTTTACCAACTTATCTGAACAAGAGAAATGAGTACAAATGAAGAGGCAGGAGGAAAAGGAAGAAAAAAAAGAGACAAAGAGAAAGAAAATCATTTTGAAGGGTGATTTTTAACTACCGACTTGACAATTTATTAAAAATAAATGTGACATTCTAATGTGAGCTGGTCACTGCTGTACAATGAAGGTGATTCTAGTCAGAAGTGACCTGTTTTTAAAACTAAGATTCTCTTAGCATCTTAGTCTGTGAACAAGGAAGTCACTCACAGATTCTATGTGATTTCTCTATGGAGCACTGAACATGGCTTAAAGATGAGGTGGCCCTGGTGCAGAGAATCAGGGCAAGAGGTTGGCCTTGACACCCACTGGCTCTGCCACTTTCTTGGTAGGGATGCCAGGAGCAGACCACATTGCTATAAGGCAGTGACAGTAACCATTTCCTGGATGAGCTAACACAGGCCTATCAAAATGTTTGAAAACACCTTGTAAAGTTTTTGATTCCTGGGTAACAAATCACCACGCACTTAACACCTTGAAAACAACAGGCATTTATTATCTCAGTTTCCACAGGTCAGTAGTCTAGGCACAACTTAACAGGGTCCTCTAGCCAGGGTTCCACACGACTGCAAGTAAGGCTTCAGCCAGGCCGTGTTCTCATCTGGAAGCTCTACTTGGGAAGGCTATTTCCGAGCCCATTCAGGTTGCTGAATAATTCATTTCCTTGTGGCTGGATGATGGAGAGCTCTTGCTTTTGTGGGCTGGGGGCTGAAGACCACACACAGTTTCTTTTCTAACATGATTGCTTATGTCATCAAGCCTTCAAGAAGAGTTCCAGCTCTAGTCTACTAACATAGAGTTTTCATAACCCACGCTAATCACAGGAGTGCTAGCCATCATCTGTGTCATCTTCTATTTGTTAGAAGGAAGCCACAGGTTCTACCTACACTTAAAGGGAGGAGGTTACACAAAGGCATGAATGCTGGGAGGTGGGAATCACTGGGGGTCAACCTCATCATTCTAACCTTAAGGGATTCTCTCCCAACCAGCCGAATCTGTCTTTAATCTTCATTAGGGTGAACAACCGTCCCGGTTTGCCTGGACTGGCTTTAGCACTGAAAGTCCTGCATGCTAGGCAACTCCTTGGTCCCAGGCAAACCAGGATATTTTCCCACCCTAAACAGATCACATACCTTCTTCAATTTGTTTTAGACTAATATTAGGGGTGAAAGAGAGACCTAAAAGGTTTTATCCAGAGGTGGTCAAACAGTTCTCCAAGGAGCTCTTTGAGGGCCGCTGAGGTAAAGATGGCGAGGTGATCCCAACTGGACGGGCTCTTCAGCTCGCGTTCCATGTTCCACCACTGAGCAAACCAGCTCCCAGCTTGCATTTCGTATAATTTGTTGTGTGAAGTATGGTTTCCATGGCCACAGGGTGATGCCTTAAAAATTTCATTTTACATATAAAAAGCCAAGGTCTGCAAAAAACTTAGGGGCAGAATCCAGCCTCTTGACATGTAAGCCAGACCTCCTCTACCACACCATCCAGATGAGCCAAACATTTCCTGGCCATCTGTCGCATGCATGGCTCTGGACTTGGTGCTGAGGCAGTGAAGGAAGGTTTTGGGGGTGGTAGTTTGTTTCCAGTCATATTGGGGAAGACCTAGGCTAAGGCAAGGACATACTCACCACGACCATGACAGCTTCATCTGATTTGATCAGTTACTAAGGAATCAAAATGGTGATTTCAGCTACCTGGAAGCAGGTAGCTTTACCTTAGTGTTACATGTTATTTCAAAACAACTGGGACAAGTGTGAATTCTTGAGGTTGAAAATGGCTGATGTCAATGACAAGGACTTTGTAGTCTTTTCAGCATAAAACACAAGCCAGTGTTTAAACTACTGGAGACAGAGTTCATAAGCACCCAGGGAGGGCAAGGTTATGCAACTGGTGAAAAGTACAAGGCAAGGTTAATGTGGACAAGCAGAGTGGTGGTTTCAGACTGCATAAGGGAAGGTGGTCTGATTCACTAATCAACATAGCTCTACTGCTGCAGCCAGCCCTGTCCTATAAACCAATCAAACGGAGCAGCAACTTATACCTACAGGCAAGAAAAAAGTCCAGGGCAGTAACTCACTTCTCCACCTGGCCAGACAGGCTGATTTCTGTCATTTGACACTATACAGTCTAGGTTTGCTGATAAACAGGTCTCACATCTTGGAATGCTAATCTCAGAGCAGTTTGATTTGCTTTAGCACCATTTTCTCATTAACCCCAAACTGAGCCTGGGGTGTTCTAAATAGGGTGGTGAATATAATGTCTCCAAGGTGTGAAGCTCTTTGTCCAAGGTTACTTGCTAGAAGAGTTTGCAGTAGGGCCTTACTTCTCAGAAGTCTTAAGACACTTGTATATTGGTCCTAAAAGCAACCAAACTAGTCAGAACAGCTCTGAAATTTTAGTTACAAAAAACATCAGGAAACTTTATAGTCAGCTGCATTGCTGGTCACAGGGGCCTGCAGAGCTCTTAAAACTCTAGGTGCCAACCTTTCTCATAAGATGTTAAAATGACCACAGGTGCATATTCTCCATGAGAGCTCATTAAAGAAAATAACGTGTATAAACCCACATCAAAAAGACGATGAACGAGAGAAACAAACATACAAGAATTTTTGACAGTTAGTTATTTGCAGGACAGAAAGTGGATGATGACCATTGATGAGATGGAGTTTAGAAAGCCGCTGACTAGAGGATGTCCTATGAAGAAGGAGGTAATGAGCCTGTTAGAGCTCCTGAGAAGCTGGCAAAATCGGAGGGATTCTGATTCTCACCTGGGAACAGTAAATAGAACAGAGAAATTCAAAAATGTATAAATATATTGAGAAAAATTAGAGAATATGTTGCCTTTAAGAAAGAAAGCTGATGCACAACAGAAATAACCATAGGAAAAAGCTCTTGAAATTTAAAAATATTATTACTAAGATAAGGCCAGGTGCAGTGGCTCACACCTGTAATCCCAGCAGTTTGGGAGGCTGAGGCAGGTGGATCACTTGAGGTCAAGAGTTCGAAACCAGCCTGGCCAACATGCTGAAACCCTGTCTCTACTCTAGAAAATACAAACAAATAAATAAATAGCTTTATAAAAAGCTCAATAAATAAAACTGAAGAAATTTCTAAGACAGGTTTTTTTTTTTTAAATGGAAGAATTTAGAGAACATAGAAGAGCTACCCAGTACTAATTCCAGAGGCCCAACATTTGATTAATAGGAATTCTTGAAATAGAGACTACAGTTGACCATTGAACAGCATGGGTTTAAACTGTGTGGGACCACATAGGTGAGGATTTTCTCCACCTCTGCCTCCCCTGAGACAGCAAGGCCAGTCCTTCCTCTTTCTCTTCCTCAGCCTACTCAGTATGAAGGTGATGAGAATGAAGACCTGTATAATGATCCACTTTCACTTAATGAATAGTATATTTTCATTTCCTTATGATTTTTTAAAATAGCATTTTCTTTTCTCTAGCTTACTTTATTGTAAGAATACGGTATATAATACATATCACACACAAAATGTGTGTTAATCGACTTTTTATGTTGTTGGTAAGGCTTCTGGTCAACAGTAGGCTAGGAATCAAAATTTATGGAACTGTATAACCAGAGACTTAACAAAAACAGTGATTACCCCAAGCAAAATATTAGCACAGTTAGCTAATATTTAAGTAATTGATTAAATAAATAATTAAAATATAAGCACAGTTAACTCTTTGCTGGTGTTTGCAGTTAGACTCATTGTTTGTTTGTTAATATCTAAAAGCTTCCTCCTTGGATAAGTTGGTCCTTGAAGACATCTAATAGAGACCAGGGTCATCAAAATTAACGTTAAATGAAATATCTAGGGACAGCCTCTTCAGTTTTATATATATATATATAATTATTATATATTATATATTATATATACATGTTGTATACATATATATACATATATACATATATATACATACATATGTATATATATACATATATACATATATATACATACATATGTATATATACATATACATTTATTTCATATATGTGTCTATACATATATATGAAATATAAATATATATAAATAATATATAGATATATGGGGCAATGTCTTTTTCTAATTGGCAGGTAATAATTGTATATTATTTATGGGGTACTATGTGATGTTTTGCTGTATGTTTACATTGTGGAATGATTAAATCAAACTATAAATATATTCATCACTTCACATACTTATTTTTTGCAAGTGGTAAGAACATTTCAGAATCTAATCTTTAAGCAATGTTGACAAATACAATATATTATTATAAATTATAGTCACCAGAAGCAATGCCTTTGCAGCAGCTAATACATCTGCATTTGTAGCTTCTCTTGATCACTTACAATAGAAGCTACTGAACCCAATTTGAAGAGGTTAAAGGCACCTCTTCAGCATTTTTGTTTTCTTAGGATCTTTCTATGATGCAGAGATTTCTCCCTAATTGTGAGAAAATACATGCTTGATGGCTTCAAACATCAATGTGCTGGAAAAAAAAAAAATCATCAGTGAACCAATACAACTTCCCTGTCCTGCTGTCTTCTATTTACGAGTTGCCTGTGCAGCAGAACAAACTGTTCCTGGCTCTGCGGAGAGCAAAGCTGACATGAGCATAATAGTATAAATACTGCTTATTGGTTTCCAACTTTTAGAATCATCCTATTGACAAACGTGGTGCCTCTGCCCTTCTCTCCAGTGCTAATATCTTCACCTTAAGACTGTGGAATCTGCAGATGCTATCTCTGAGAGTCGGAATGGGAAGCGGAGGTTTCTGTATGTCTGGATGCAGAGCTGGGGTGACTGGGAAGGACAGTATGCTCATTTTGGGAGAAATGGAAGGGAAGGAAGAGGATGAATGAGCCACATCCTCATCCATTAAAGACAGAGTCTAAAGTTGATAACACAAATAAACACCAGAAATGTGTTACATAGACACCTGATGGTAGCCATCAAAATCGCTAGAGAAGGAACCAGTGCAAATTGACTGTCTTTGGCATAAGAGCCTAGAGGAATGGCCAGGAAGGGATGGAGGAGATCAAGGGACTGTTGCTTTTCTCCATGTTCTCCACGAGTGCTCCTAGATGATTTAATTTTTTGAACCAAATACACATGCTAATATGAAAAATGTAAGAAATTAACCTTTTAAAAATTTGCTCTTACCCTGCACAGCTCTACAGGCACTAAGAGATTCTGATTCTGGTGGGTATAATCATGTGTATTTTGAGAAAGATCCACAGACAATTTCGCTGTTCATTCCAAGTTAACATTTAATGCTCTGGTCCGCTAATGTGGAGTGAAACTGTTACAGTGTAAAATTTATTTGACTTAGAATCTTTCTTCAAAGACTATTTTACAGGATTTATGTGCTGTGAAATATTCTTTAGGAAATGCATACCCATTCCCAATGTACATCACTGTCTCAGAGAGGAGGAAGGGGGGTACATTTTAGCTAAAGAATACCTTTGGTTTTGTTATTAAGATCCCCAATCGGCCATCACTAAGGTAAGAACTTACAGGTCTTATCTCAGGAGAAGAGACAGCTAGCACTCATTTACTGGCATATGCCTTCGATGGCTCATTTTGTTAACAATGTATGTAGGCTCAGGCTGTGGAGGTCTGGGCAAAGCTCCAGACGCATGTGGGGCTCTTGCCCATGAAGTGAACTCAACCCAGCAATCCCATTACTGGGTATATATCCAAAAGAAAATAAATCATCATACCAAAAAGATACATGCCCTCGTATGTTCATTGCCATGCTGGTCACAATAGTGAAGACCTAGACTCAGCCTTGGTGCCCATCAATGGTGGATTGGATAAAGAAAATGTGGTACATATACACATTGGAATACTACACAGTCATAAAAAAGAATGAAACCATGTCATTTGCAGCAACATGGACACAGCCGGAAGCCATTATCCTAAGCAAATTAGCACAGAAATAGAAGGCCAAATACTGTGTGTTCTCACTTACAAAGGAGCTGAACATTGAATACTGCAGACATAAACATGTGAACAGTAGACACTGCAGAATCCTAGAGGAGGGAGGAAAGGAGAGAGGAATGGATGGGAAAATCACCTATTGGGTACTACACTCACTACCAGAGTGCAACATACCCATCTAAGAAATCGGCATATGTACCCCCTGTATCTAAAATAAAAGTCAAGAAAAGAATAAGTAAAATCTAAACCAGGCCAAGGGTTTTGAAACTGCTGAGCAAGACTGACCTTAATGCCATTTGTTTCCTTGAAGCCTAGCAGTTTGAAAGGCCATCAGACACTCCAATTAAGCACATTATGATAGGAGAGGCATCACCCAGCCTAGGCTGGTGGGGGAGATGCTGATGATTATCTTCAATTAAAACATCCCTAAAAGGGCAATGAGAAGTGATGGACACAGCTTGAATTAGGAATCGGAATTTCTGGATTCTCCGATGAGTCAAAGATGCTTGAGGAAAGAGGGTCTTTCGTGTCACCTGCAAACTATATCAGCCTCTAAAGAAAATGTCATATGTATGCATCATGGAATATGACTCAGCCATAAAAGAGAACAAAATAATAGCATTCACAGCAATCTGGAAGGAGTTAGAGACCATTATTCTAAGTGAAGTGACTCAGAAGTGGAAAACCAAATATCGTATGTTCTCACTTGTAAGTGGGAGATAAGCTATGAGGACATAAAAGCATAAGAATGATATAATGGACTTTGGGAACTCGGGGCAAGGGGAGTAGAGGGGGCAAGGGATAAAAGACTACATGTTGGGGTACAGTGTACCCTGCTGGGGTGATGGGTGAACCATAATCTCAGTAATTACCTCTAAAGAACTTACCCATGTAACCAAAACCACCTGTTCCCCCAAAACTACTGAAATAATGATACAAAAAAAAAAAACAAAAACCCCTATCAGTCTGTAGCCAAGACCTCCCAAATAAACATGCATCTTAGGGGGGAAAAAAAAACAACCAAAAATAAAAAATCAGTATGCTTGCTGTGCAAAGGCAGTTTCAAAATGTGTCTCCTTATTGTCCCCTCCAAAGTATTGTCCGCCCCCATGGGCCTTTCTTACATGGAAATTCTGAAGCAATGTGCTACTCCAGGTAAGCCTGGCTCTGCTATTTGCTGTGTAGCCTTTTTTGTTATTCCTTAGTTTCTTTATCTGTAAAACAGCGCTAGAGAAGGGGATGAATTGAATGATCCCTAACACCCTTGCCAACTCTGGCATCTTCATTTCTGTTGGGCAAGACAGCCCAAAGAAGTGACGAGAGGTAATGTCTCCCGACTTATACTCCTTACACTCTAGCTTTCTGGGAGAGACCCCTTCTCCTCTCCAGATGGATTTCTCAGTCTTTGTAGGGAAGGGAAGGTGCGTGCTGCTGGTCAGCATGGAGGCTTCACAAAAGCACAGGAACAAATATGCAGTCCTTCACAAACACTCAATTTACCCAGAAGTGCTCAGCCGCCAGCAGGGAGCAGACTCTCTGCTGACCCAGATAAGCAGACCCAGGGCTCTGTGATGTCAGCATGAGGCCCTTCAAGGTGCCTCTCACCTCAGGACATCGGGAGGCTGGGCGGCCCCGTCCAAACACAAACACGCCGGCAGTGGTGTCCCTACCTACACTGATGCGAACACAAAGGAGATTTTTCAGCTAATAAGATCCTCTGGTGTTTGTAGCACTAAGCAGGTAAGGTCATTAGAACTCTTCTTTATAATACATTTTCCCCTTCATTCTGATGGAAGAAAAATAGGTTGAAGGAACTGATTTTATTTCCCATTTAAGTTAATTCAATGGAAGCTAGGGGCTTTTTTTTTCTTTATGTGTGTGTGTAGAAGGGATGGGGGAGGCCTCGGGGAAGGAGAGTTTTGAGATGATGCTATTGGGTCCCTTGGCTAAAAAAGAAAAATGTCAGGCTTGAAATGGTTTCCTCTGGGGGCTGTTTGTGGAATCAAAACGCCTCTCTGGTTTGCAGTTCTGAAACCCACTACTGTGACTTAAAAAAAAAAAAAAAAAAAAACACTTTCAATTTAGAGGGGGAAAAGGCTACAGCTCCTGGAGTCCCAACTCAGCTGAAGAAAATGCCTCTGGGTGATGTGAACGCAGCGGATTTGGATTTCAAACACCGGCATTGATCTCAGCATTGATTGGGGTTGTATTACTGATCTCGTCTGAGCACCCAGCCCCACTTCTGTCCCCCAGGGAAAGAGGATTGATTGCAGGCTGCAGCTGTGAGGCATGGATGGAAGAGGAAGGACAAAGAGGCCAGTCCCATGATGAGGGAAGGAGCCCAACCATGCTCTTGCAATAAACGGCAATCCTGCAAATCAAAATCTCATCCTTAGCGCCGCCCATCCTCCCGCACTTTGTCAACACTTTTCTCCTGGGAAGGCTCAGTGCTTTGAAGGATGCTCAGGTTAAATCTCTATTTACACCACCACCAGGAGAGGGGCATGCAGATTAATGATTAATCCTCCTCCTCTCCTGTACCCGGGACCCCGTGCCCACTAGGTTTCTTGGTCTATGAGGACCCACTATAGACCTCATTCTATCTACTGTATCTGGTTCCAAGCGATTGACTAATGAATTTTTGATTCATTCAACAAATACTGAGAGCCTACTATGTGCCAGGAGCTTAGCTTGCCTCAGTGAACAAAACAGACACAGATCTCTGCCCTCATGAAGCTTATATTCTAGTGAGAGTAGATGGGCAATAAGCAATAAAAAGAATAAGTAAGCAAATTCTCATCTGTTATCAGGTGATGGCTACTATGGGAAAGGAAACGTAGAGTTAAGGAGAAATCTGGCAGGGCTCTGCAACTTGTCAGAGTGGGCTTCTGTGAGGAGGGCACATTTGGGCAGAGTCGGCAGGAAGGTGAGAGACTCAGCGGCGCAGGGATACAGAGTTAGCACTTCCAGGCAGACAGCAGTGCTAAATGCAACAGCCCTAACGCGCAGGGTACCTGGGGTATCTGGCGGACACTAAGGAGGCCAGTGTGACTAAATCAGGGTGTGTATGGGTGGCCGAGGATGAGTCACGGATATAAAGTAAGAGGGGTTCTGAGGAGTGGAATTCTGTAGGATGTTATAGGTCATTGTAAGATCTTTGGCTTATATTCTGAGGGCAATAGGGAGGCCCTGGAGAATTTTAAGGAGAGGAATGGCACAATCCTAATTACATTTTTCAAAGATTTGGAAAATTTGGGCTGCCATGTTGAGAACAGAGAGCAAGGGTAGAGCAAGGAGGTGGTAGCAGGTGGAGAGAGAAGATGGGCTCTGGGAGCAGGGCAGTGGAGTAGAGGCAGGGAGGAGAGGTCAGTCTCCAAATATCATTTGAGGATAGAGCCAAGGAGCTGGTTGATTGTGATGAGTTGGTGGTAGGCAGAGGTTTTGGGTTCGAGCAACTGAAAGAGCTGAGATTCTCACAATTGAGCTGGAGGTTGGGGGGTGGTTAGGGAAGACCTTGAGTTGAGCCTTAGGCTTGTTAAGTCTGACGTGTCTGTGTTAGACATACCAGTGGAGATGGTGAGGGTGCAACTGGAGATACAAGCACAAAGTTCCAGAGAGATGTCTGAGTTTTAAACATAAATTTGGGAGTTATTTGCGTACACATGATATTTAAATGCCATGAGACGGGGTGAGTGAGGATGGAGGAGGGAACAGGACCCATGGCACTCCAGGAGCAGGATCCTGAGGCATTCCAACATTAAGAGTCTGGGAGGAAGAGAAGAACCAGCAAAGATGGCTAAGAAGGAGCAAATCTGTGGAGTAGGAGTTTGTAGGGTTCTTGGAGCCAGGTAAAGAAACATATCACAGTCAAATGGTTCAAGTGCTGCCGAGAGGTCAAAGAAGGTAAGTACTCAGATAATATCATTGTTTTTAGCTGTATAGAGGTCATTGGTGCCCTGGACATGGGTAGTTTGGGAAGAGTGTTAGAAGCAAATGCCAACTGGATGGGGTCCATTTGCTTATTTATTCCTTTTATTACTTATTGCCCATCTACTCTCACTAGAATATAAACTTCATGAGGGCAGAGATCTGTGTCTGTTTTGGAGAAAATGAGAAGAGAGGAATTGCTAATAATTTAGAAAACTCCTTTGAAGGGTTCTACTGCAAAGGAGACCAAACAATTGGAGCATCAACCAGCAGAAGAAATAGCATCATGGCAAGTTTCTGTTTTGTTTGGCTTGGTTTTGTTTGGTTTGATTTAGTTTTAAGGTGAGAAAAATATAGCAATAAAAAATCAACTAGCCAGTATATGGAATATTTGCCATGTGCCCAGTGCTGTGCTAGGAGCTGAAGAAGAAATAGAAATTTAAACTACTTCCTTGCCCTCAAAGATTTTACAACCTAGTCAGGGCAGAAGTCTTTTAGAAAAGAAAATCAGGGAGCTAAAGGGGCACCCAGTAAAAATGTTCCATGAACAGGAATGAAAGTGGGTAATGTATACTCTGCTGGTGTCATGGAACTTCAGAACAAATAGAGCAGGGGCAGCATTTCTCAAATTCAGTGGATAACTTTGTTTGATTAACTACTAAGTGCCTACAGAAGAATAGACAAGCACTTAATTATGGTATCGACAATATTGTAACCTTTTGGTGAGCTTTCATGGTTCCATATGGGTCTTCATTTCCTAGGTGATGAAATACTAATTAATTCTGAAGCTATTAACTGAGCATCTACTGTGGAGCCAACTGGGTTACAAAGATGCCTGGATCCAACTCTGCTTTTTTTTTTGAGATGGAGTCTTGCTTTGTAGCCCAGGCTGGAGTGCAGTGGCACCATTTCGGCTCACTGCAACCTCTGCCTCCCAGGTCCCAGTTCAAGCAATTCTCCTACCTCAGCCTCCCAAGAAGCTGGGATTACAGGCATGAGCCACCATGCCCAGCTAATTTTTGTATTTTTCAGTAGAGACGGGGTTTCGCTATGTTGGCCAGTCTGGTCTCAAACTCCTGACCTCGTGATCCGCCTGCCTTCGCCTCCCAAAGTGATGGGATTACAGGCGTGAGCCTCCGTGCCCTGCTTCCATCTCTGCTCTTTACAGCCTAGTAGAAAAGCCAAGGCAAGAGCATCACTGACATTGGAAGTGCTCACAGATGGCCCATCACAGAGCTGTGGAACCCAGAATGGAAGAAGCCGGCCTCCCCTGCTCTTCCTCCCCAGCCTCAGCTCTCGGCCAGACTTCAATCTCACGTTTTTCTCTCAGTTAACCAGAGAGAGGCCTTCCAGAAAGTACCATGGCATTTCTAGGGTCATTTTTCCCTTTTGAGCTTGTGTCTAGAAACAACTCACATTAGTGAATAAATAGATATGAAGGAGCATATTTTTGAGGGCTTATGTGGGATAAAGTCTGGAATTAGGTCTACTGGATGTTATCAAAAATATACCTTGAATGATTTTGCATTGTAAGTCACAATGGCAGAATAGTCCTAAAGCTGGTGAATTACTCACAGTTCTCTTCAGCCCTCTGATATCCCCTTGTAATGGAAAACTGATTATCTACAATTATGGAGAGAAGTACAAGTCATCCCAAATAGGGATACGGCAATTCATTCTTTCTCTCTCTCTTTCTCTCTCTCTTTCTTTCTTTCTTTCTCTCTCTCTTTTTCTCTTTCTTTCTTTTGAGACAGAGTCTCACTCTGTCACCAGGCTGGAGTGCAATGATGTGATCTCAGCTTACTGCAACCTCCACCTCCTGGGTTCAAGTGATTCTCCTGCCTCAGCCTCCCAAGTAGCTGGGACTACAGGTACGCATCACCATGCCCACCTAAATTTTGTATTTTTAGTAGAGATGGGGTTTTACCACGTTAGCCAGGATGGTCTCGATCTCTTGACCTCGTGATCTGCTCGCCTCAGCCTCCCAATGTGCTGGGATTATAGGCATGAGCCACTGAGCCCGGCCCAATTATTTCTATTGACTTCAGGAATGTATCTCAGGGTTTCTGGTGAAAATTAGTTTATTTGGTTTTCTAGAATTCTAAGAAAGATAAAACCAAATAATGATGCTGGGCTATAAAGGCCATCTCAGGCAATACTAGAGCAATGTCTGTTTTTTCTGACAACATCGTGGCAATCCTCTGCTGTCTGTTCTAGGCAGGAGGAGAGATGTATTGCCTTTCAGACTGATGTCGAACACCAGCCTAAGCAGAACTGTCTCTCCTTTTCCTTCTAACTAACATGTTTACTGACAACATGCTGGGTTTTGGATCTCCCAAGAGAATCGGTGTGGACACCTCATGTAATTGGCAGTCTTAATTATTGTCCAGAGAATGAACCAGACCCTCCGCAGTGTTGGCTATGAAAATGTTCACCAGGCTGGACAGCCTGGAGAATTTTCAAGATTTGCTTTCACTCCTAGAAAAATAGAAATATTACAGTCCGTCATCCCCTTCCTGGGATAATCAATTTATTCATAAGCGAAGAGTAAGTTCTTACTCCACATAATCAATTTATTCATAAGCTAGGAGAAAGTCCTTACTCCACACTGAGCCCATGCAAGGCATTTGAATGCAAATCCTCTAGAGGCTGGTGGTCTAGGTAGGGGTTCAGACTCGTTAATGAGCATCTGTAAGAGAGTGTTTTGGGGGTGGGGGCAGGACAGCCATGTGCATGGAGTAGGTAGAACAGTAAAGAAGCCTAAAGTCAACTCTACTGTAGTTGGGGCAGGAAGGGACCCTTGAATTAATACATGGAAAGTGAAGAGGAGATTTCTGGATGTATAACCAGAGGTTTTGGTAATTGAGGGAACAGAACTCTTAAGTAGAGGGAACAATAGCCAAACACAGGGACATACAACCACCAAGCACATGCCCTGGGCATGCAGTGGGTTATCTCTAGGGTCTTTACCTACTTGCCAGTTTTTCTGGAAATGAGAGGCTGTGGCAGGAACAAATTCAACTTGTGTTTGAACTCTCCTTCCATCCCCACAACCGAAAAGGCACTGCAGGGCACCAAGAGCACCTCCAGGGGTGCCTCCCACCTCCCCCACCTCCCACCTCCTCCACCTCCCCCACTTCCCACCTCCCACCTCTCCCACCTCCCACCTCCCAACTCCCACCTCCCCTACCTTCCACCTCCTCTTCCTCCAGGGGCACCTCCCACCTCCCCCACCTCCCACCTCCTCCACCTCCCACCTCCTCCACCTCCCCCACTTCCCACCTCCCACCTCTCCCACCTCCCACCTCTCCCACCTCCCACCTCCCAACTCCCACCTCCCCTACCTCCCACCTCTTCCACCTTCCTTACCTCCCACCTCCCACCTCTCCCACCTCCCACCTCTCCCAGCTTCCTCACCTCCCACCTCCCACCTCCTCCACTTCCCCC
>CAUYLG010071712.1:0-77397 GCA_963573385.1 Cacajao melanocephalus | reverse complement strand
AACCAACAGAATGGGAAAAAATTTTTGCAATCTACCCATCTGACAAAGGGCTAATACCCAGAATCTACAAAGAACTAAAACAGATTTACAAGAAAAAAACAAACCCATTCAAAAGTGGGCAAAGGACATGAACAGACAGTTTTCAAAAGAAGAAATTTATGAGGCCAACAAACGTGAAAAAATGCTCATCATCACTGGTCATTAGAGAAATGCAAATCAAAACCGCATTGAGATACCACCTCCAGCCAGTCAGAATGGCAATCATTAAAAAATCAGGAGACAACAGATGCTGGAGAGGATGCAGAGAAATAGGAATGGTTTTACACTGTTGGTGGGAGTGTAAACTAATTCAACCATTGTGGAAGTTAGTGTGGTGATTCCTTAAGGATCTAGAAATAGAAATACCATTTGATCCAGCAATTCCATTACTGGGTATATACCCAAAGGATTATAAATTATTATAAAGACACATGTACACGCATGTTTGTTGCAGTGCTGTTCACAATAGCAAAGACTTGGAACCAACCTAAATGTCCATCAGTGAGAAACTGGATAAAGAAAATATACACCATGGAATACTACGCAGCTACAAAAAAGGATGAGTTCATGTCCTTCGCAGGGACATGGATGAAACTGGAAACCATCATTCTCAACAAACTGACGCAAGAACAGAAAACCAGATACCACATGTTCTCAATCATAAGTGGGTGTTGAACAATGAGAGCACAGGGATACAGGGAGGGGAACATCACATACCGGAGCCTGGGGTGTGGGGGGCTAAGGGAGGAATAGCAGGGGGTGGGAGGGATTGGGGAGGGATAGAGAATTACCTAATGTAGATGACAGGTTGATGGATGCAGCAAACCACCACCACGGCATGTGTATACCTGTGTAACAAACCTGCACGATCTGCACACGTACCCCAGAACTTAGAGTATAATAAATAAATCAAAAATAAAAAAATAAAAAAGGAAAAAAATGTGCATTACCCAAGTCAATATAAAATATTTTTACTGTTTGAATAACGTATTGAAGAGCCATGAACAACATATATAATATTAAAGCAACTGCCATTCCTTTTTTTAGTAATAAATATACTCTTCTTATTTGCACATATTAAGAAATTATTGACTTGTATAAATCTACCAAAATAATTTCAGAGATTGTTTTTAGTAGTGATAGAATAGAAGTTTTAAATGAAAATGCAGATTGTTGTAACGGAAGAGTATAAATTTTGCAAAATGTGGGTTGGAATCAAACAACACATCTCTGATTTGGGGCTACTACATGACCTCTCTGAGCTTTTCTTACCTTCAATATGAAAAAGATACTAATACACAGAGATTGCTGTTTAGATACTAAGTATAAAGTACTTGTCATAGTGCGAGACATAAAGAAGCTCTTAGCTCTTCCTCTGACTTACCTTTGTTTTCTTTTTTTAATTATACTTTAAGTTCTGGGACACATGTGCAGAACATGTAGGTTTGTTACATAGGTATACATGTGCCACCACCATTCCTTTTTTGAGGACTGTGGAGAGCACAGTAATCTCACAAAATGTGGCTCGTTAGTCAGAATTTTTAGTATATTTTAAGACTTAAATTGTAAGGTAATTTTAAAATGTTATCTGTCAACTTAAAGGATCTTATTTTAAATAGATAAGTCCATAGTAGGTAGATCCCTACTTGTAATTGCAGAATGGAACAGGTGTCCCATGTGAGATGATTTGATTGAGATCAAAAGCTGTGGGTTGATAGTCTCAAAAAATCAGTTTGAAATACAACACTGTCTATTTCAGCAGCCAGTTAAAGAAATCATTTTTAGGTGACAAAGAAGCAGCATGGTGGATGAAAAGGTTAGGTAGAAGAATAAGAACTGTCAGATATCAAAAGAAAAAGAAATATTTGTTGCTTCTAAAAGGTAAAACTTCAGAATATGCTAAGAAAATGTGCAAAATCTTCTGATGGCAAATTAGCAGCCAAGTCTAACTGATGATTTTTCCAAATATTCATTGATGTTATCTAATAATTACCCAGAGTTACTGGTATTACCTTCTCTTGCATTTCACATCACACACACACACACACACACACACACACACACACACACATATAAAATGCATTGTCAATACTGATTTAATACATAAAGACTAAGTTTCTATTGAAACTCCTCAGATTAGTCTTTTTTGTTTTCCAGTGATTGTTAGCTAAAAGGGCTAAATTCAAAAATGTAATATCCCATAAAGTTTAAGCATTTGGTTATTGATAAACACATTTAAATAAAAACAAAATTAAGGTATCTGTGGATGTTACTAATCTGCTAATGATGACTGTGTAAATAAATATAAATAAATATAAAATATAAAATAAAACAAACAAATTAACTGAATTTGATATATAAGGTATAATCAAACAGAAGATAAAAGGGATGGAGATTCATGTGTGTTTATAGTAGAATGATTTATAATGCTTTGGGTATACACCCAGTAATGGGATTGCTTTGTCAAGTGATAGTTCTGGTTTTAGATCCTTGAGGAATTGCCACACTGTCTTCCACAATGATTGAACTAATTTACACTCCCACCAACAATGTAAAATGGTTCCCATTTCTCCACAGCCTTGCCAGCATTTCTTGTTTCCTGAACCTTTAATAATCGCTATTCTGACTTGCATGAGATGGTATCTCAGCGTGGTTTTGATTTGCATTTCTCTGATGATCAGTGATGATGAGCTTTTTTTCATGTTTGTTGGCTGCATAAATATCTTCTTTTGAGAAGTGTCTCTTCATATCCTTTGCCAGTTTTTGATGTTTTTTTTTTTCTTGTATACTTGTTTAAGTTCCTTGTAGATTCTGGATACAGACATTTGTCAGAGGAGTAGATTGCAAAAATTTTCTCCCATTCTGTAGGTTGCCTGTTGTTCATTCTGATACTAGTTTCTTTTGCTGAGCAGAAGCTCTTTTGTTTATTGCAGCACTATTTGCAACAGCAAAGACTTGGAACCAACTCAAATGCCCATCAGTGATAGACTGGATAAAGAAAATGTGGCACAAATACACCATGGAATACTATGCAGCCAAAAAAAGAATGAGTTCATGTCCTTTGCAGGGACATGGATGAAGCTGGAAGCCATCATTCTCAGCAAACTAACACAAGAACAGAAAACCAAACACTACATATTCTCATTCATAAGTGGGAGTTGAACAATGAGAACACATGGACACAGAGAGGGGAACAATATGCCCCAGGGCTTGTTGAGGTATGGGAGGCAAGGGAAGGGAAAGCATTAGGACAAACATCTAATGCATGTGGGGCTTAAAACCTAGATGATGGGTTGATAGGTGCAGCAAACCACCATGGCACATGTCTACCTATGTAACAAACCTGCACATTCTGCATATGTATCCCAGAACTTAAATTAAAATTAAAAAAAAATAAAATAAAAGCAAGAAAGAAGGTTAGAGGTTAAAAAACAAATTCCTCCCTTTGGGAAGAAACTTAGTTTTAGCTTCCAAATTGCAAAATGAACTACCAAAGATTACGCATTTATTTTAGTATTGTAAATATATCTTACTGGATTTACCTCCTTTGCAATGCCTGAGTAAGCTAACAGTGTTTAATTTTAATAGTGATTTGTAGTACATTTTAATAAAACTGGAGTGTTTCATAAATTTCCCAATTATGACATCATTTTAAGGCACTTTAATTGACACTTTATTAAATTGGTGGCTTACAAAATTAGAGCTCATTTTTAAGAATAAAAAGCTAGTTTTCTTAAAAAAAGTGATGGAGAGTCAATCTAAACCCATTTTCTTCTTCCACTCTTTGGTTAAGATTCAATCTCATATGTGAAAGTGAAAGTTCTCCTCTTTCTAACTGGCTTGATCCTCATTTACGTTTTCTGAAAATAATACATGTAAGTGTCAGTCAATATTTATGGAAGGCCTACAATCTGTAAGCAATGGTTTTGGCTACTGGTCACCTCTTTCTTCTCTACCCACTTAAAAATTGAGATGTTTTCAACCAATTTGAAAATTTGTATCCACACAATAAACTCTGTGTGGATGTTTATAGAAGCTTTATTTATAATAATCCAAAGGTAGAAGGAATCAAGATGCCCCTCAATGGGTAAATGGATAAACAAAGGTACAGCCATACAATAGAATATTATGCAGTGATAAAAAGAAACAAGCTTTCATGCAGTGATATAAAGAAACAAGCTTTCATGCCATGAAAACATATGGATGCGTTTAAGAGCATATTAATGAGTAAAAAATAAAATGGTGTAACAAAGCTACACACTGTAGGATTCTAATTTTTTGACATTCTGGAAAAGGCAAAACTATAAATAGTAAAGCAATCAGTGGTTTCCACAGTTTGGTGGTAGTGGGTGCAGTGATGAATTAGTGAAGTACAGATGAACTTTAGAGTGGTGAAACTATTATGTATGATGCTGTAATGTTGGATACATGACAATATGCACTTGTCAAATCTCAGACTTCTATAGCACAAATAATGAATCTTAATTTATGCAAATTTAAAAATTAGGAGATCAGGAGATTTCTAGGATGAAATGCAGAATGTGACAAAAGATCTAACTGCATTACAAAAAGTATGAAACAGCCTCACTGATGGAGGTGTGGGAAAAGGTGATAACCTAAGTAACTGAAATTGAGTGGCGTCTAGGACTAAAGGCAAAATAAACTAATACTATCTAGCTCATGAAAGTGTGCAGGACACACACACACACACACACACACACACACGTATTTCCTGGAACTAAACAATTAAATGAATGAATTTGAATAGTAAAAGCCATATTTTACTGTTGAAATGAGAGGTTACGGTTATGCAAGGAGAGGAGGTTAGAATAATCGATGTAGTGATAGAATTAGAGACATCAGTATAAATTTGTGTTAGCTTCAAATAGATACAGATGGTTACACATTGAAATATTTATAGATATTTATATATACCTAAGTCAGTATACACACATCTATTTCCTTGCTTTTTTAGCTAAAAGGGCCTAAAAACAACACTCTTTTAGCAAGGAGCTCACCTAGTGCATAGATATTGGGTTCTAACACCATTCTTAATAAAAGGAACCAGGACTCCTTAGGGAAATGTTATTTTTTTCTATGATTATTCTTATTTTTTTGAGACAGGGTCTTGCTCTATCACTAAGGCTGCAGTGCAGTAGAGTGATCATAGCTCACTGCAGCGTCAAACTCCTGGACTCAAGTAATCCTCCTGCCTCAGCTTCCTGAATAGCTAGGACTACAGGTGCACACCACCACTCCTTGCTAATTTTTAAATTTTTTGTAGAAATGGCATCTTGTATGTTGCCCAGGGTGGTATTGAACTCCTGAACTAAAGCAATCCTCTTGCCTTGGGCTCCTAAAGTGCTGGGAATACATGGTAGCTCACCATGGTGCACCCAGCCTCCTTAAGAAACTATTTAATTCTAGGACTCTGGAAATAAAAAAGATAAGCACATTTCATATTGTCAAAAAATAAGAAAGTGCTAAACCTATAAATACACACTTAAAATTTGAGCAACGACATAAATATAATAATATTAAAATATAACCCAAAGTATAAATATCCATGTGTTTATGTTGATATAAATGAATGCATAATAAATAAATAGGGGAGAAAAGAACAACTATATACAGAAGAATTCAAAATAAATTATGTATATATATCACCCTCGAGGAGGTGGAGCACAGCTCCCCTCCTTTTATTTTATTTTTTGAGATGGACTCACTCTGTCACGCAGGCTGGAGTGAAGTGGCATGATCTCAGCTCACTGCAACCTCTGTTTCCCAGGTTTAAGTAATTCTCCTGCCTCAGCCTCCGAAGTAGCTTGAACTACTGGGATGCACCACCACGCCTGGCCAATTTTTCTATTTTAGTAGAGATGAGGTTTCACCATGTTGGCCAGACTGGTCTTGAACTCCTGACCTCAAGTGATCCTCATGCTTTGCCCTCCCAAAGTGCTGCGATTACAGGCATAAGCCACAGTGCCTGGCCTTCCTCACCTCTTAAATAAGAGTTGAGTATAGTAGCCTCTTTTTAAAAGGTACAGTATGGGAAAAGGGGTAATGAGAGTAACTTAACAGTGGAGAAAACTGACAAACATTTCCTTCGTTTGGTGATCAAGTCACGATCAATACTGATAAGCCATGTTGATAGTATGTCCCTTGGATCGGATGTGATGAAAATGATGTTTTACCTCTGTGAACCTTTCTCCCCCAAACACACAATTCTACCCTGACCATGAAACAAAACAAAACCAATCAAAACATCAGAGAAATGAGGGACATTCTACAAAATGCCTAACCAGTACTCCTCAAAAGTACAAAGTCAGCAAAAACCTAAATATACATCATGACTAAAAGTAATGTGGTATCTTGTACAGGATCCTGGAATAGAAAAAGAACATTAAGTAAAAACTAAGGAAATATGACTAAAGTGTGGATTCTAGTTAATATTATTGTATCAATATTGATTCACTAATTATGACGAGTATACCGTATGATATACTCGTGATATGTGATGTAAATAATAGAAGTGAGTGAGTGGTGTGTAGGAACTCTCTGTACTACCTTCATAAATTTTCTGTAAAACGGAAATTATTCTAAAATAAAAGATTCTTTTTTAAAAAAGTAATTTCACACAGCCAAGTTGTTACAAACATTCTAAAGTAATTTCTAGTAACAATATAAAATTGGCTCATTGTTTAAATAAAAATTGATTTGATCCTTTGAAACAAAAGCATATCAGGTTCAAAAACTGTCCAACTAGAGTAAATTCACAAATTCTTATGTCAACTCAGTAACATTGAACTCAAAGGGAAATTGCATAAATCAAAAACTTAAAATTTATTAATCTCAACAAAGCATCCTTCATATTTTTGTGTATTTTGTGTAGCTACAAGACTGATGTGATGTTGATAACAATTAAACCTGCATATCCCTTTATACAAATGTATACTATTTTTACAAATTCATATTATCAAAAGCTTCAATTTGAATACAAATTTGTGTAAGTGTCCAGCTAGATTACAAGTTTTTTCTTTTTTGGGAACTTCAAATTTATGTTGTTTATGTGCTTTCTGATATTGGTGAGACAAGGT
Source organism: Cacajao melanocephalus (assembly GCA_963573385.1). Classification (NCBI taxonomy): domain Eukaryota; kingdom Metazoa; phylum Chordata; class Mammalia; order Primates; family Pitheciidae; genus Cacajao; species Cacajao melanocephalus. The sequence continues at coordinate 70,261 of CAUYLG010071712.1, read as the reverse complement.
GTTTTGTTTATGCCTTTTTGTCTTTGTTTATGAATATCTGACAAATATTTCTTTTAAAAAAATGTTGAATTGAAGTTCACAGTACAGTAAATCTTTGTGAATCTTTTTCACGGATCAATCAATCAAAGATTTTTCGTGGCTCAATCAAAGAGCATTGGGTTAGAATGCAAAATCAGTACGTTTATTGTATTGTTTCTTTGAACAATTCCATAAGCTACTGACGATTCATCAATTTATATGTGTATACTAAATGATTTTAACAACTATATCCCTGACACTTATCATAAAGACTGCTTCAGATAACTCAGTACAAATATTTCTGGCATCAAATAGTGAAATAAAGCCACAACAAAGACATTAGTCTCTTGTTTTAAAATTCCAATGAATCTGGACTTTTTACCTAACATAGCTGGAACATCAACCATCATGATCAAAACCAAATTTTTCACATATAGCTGACATTCTTTTTTGATGTTTGAAGAATCAAAAATATATATGCCAAGAGCTCAATTGTTTTAGTTCACAAAACTGATATTTCTTCATAAATTCTGAAGTTTTTTGAAAAGAAGGTATCCAAAGTATTAATTGGGCTATGTCTCTAATATTGTACGACTCACCTAAAGCTAAAAAAAGCACTTGTAATTTTTCACATTTTGTATTGATTGATATTTAGTGTTGTTAGAAAGTTCTTATATACGATAGGGAATTGTCTGGTAGCTTGAATTAAGATCTTTACTTTTAGTAAAATATTTCTTTTGTTGTTTCTTCATAATTTTCTATTAACATTTCCATAGTTGAAATAATTTTTCTTTTTATAATTTTCATCAAAATGGTTTTTTATTGTACAAAAGCCCAAACAATTTTATAGCAATTCAAAGTTATAAACTCAGAACTTAACAATTGTGTAAACATTTTTATTGGACATTTAATTCTTACATTGGGCAACTAACTTCACTGATCTTTTGTTACTGTTGAAAGAAAATTGTTTATTAAAATCCCTAAGTATTTTCTGATGTCTCTTAATCGTGACCACTTTTTTATTTTTAAGAATTGTTTGTACAACAAACAGCTTTTCCATTTTGCTTTGCTTCAGGAAATGGTAATTGCCAGTTATGGTTCATTATGAAACAGATCTTATCCAATCTCTTTTTTCTTTTGTGTTCCCCTTGTAGTACTATCATCTACATTTCCACTCCATTTTGCGTCCTTTGTAAAATTTTGTTTAAAATTATAAAAGTTGTTAATATTCACTTTTAAACTAGAAACACAATTTAATTGTATTCTGGTTAAAATAACATCTATTTTAGTTTTCCTGTGATTTTCAGTTATCACTAAAATCTGGGCTGTCTGCATAAAATATTCAAATAAACATTACAATGGAAAAAATGGGAGTGAGCAGAACTTGGAGTGTGATTGATTCAAGAATGCTAAGTGAAGAAAGGATTGCTTTCTACTGTGGCAGAGAAGCTCAGAAAAAGGATAAAGAGTTAAGGGAATCCCTGGATTCCTAAGCAAAAAGGGGCCAGTTGGCAATCTAGCCAGCCTTTGGCTATGGAAATAATAGCCACACTTCCTCCTGAGACTTGAATATTATGTACACGGCAAAGGCTCTTGATACATGGATGAACCCACTTTTCAATGATTTTGGGGAAGAGTATGGCAGTCTTTAGACAAAAGGGGACTAAGATAGGACATAGTGACTTTTTTCTTTGTATTAGCATAATAATTTACAATATAACATTTGGTTGGAGGTAGAAACTTGCATTTTCTGTTAACATTTTTTCCCCCAAATTCAGAGCAAGGACATAAGCATGGAAGATATCTCATTAATATAACCAACAACTGTGACTGACGTCCATACATTATCAGCCACACCACAGTTTCATTAGCAGATTCATGCCCTGTTAGGCCCCATCCAACGGCTGATGTTTTCCACTCTTCAAAATACCTAATCTAAGAATAGGTTCGATTTCCATATTTTTTCAGTCTCTCTGAATATAAAATGCCTTACATTTTTACAATTTTTATCCAAAAGATTTTATTCTTTGAGCAAGAATCCAAGCAATTTCACAGCAGTTCAGTTATAAGCTCAGAAGTTTAAAATTATCTTTTTTTTTTTTTTTTTTTTTTTTGGAGACAAAGTCTCTCTCTGTCACCCAGGCTGGGGTGCAGGGGGGGCAAGCTCATCTAACTGTAGCCTCAAGCTCCTGGGCTCAAGCAATCTGCCCGCCTTGGCCTCCCAAAGTACTTGGATTATAGGTGTAAGCACTCAGTCAAGATTTAGCTAAAAATGTTTATTAGACGTTTAATTCTTACATCAGGCAACTAACTACATTGATCTTGACTTGACCGAACAGTGTAACAGTTACTGATTTGCCCCATTTAACGTCTGTACTTTCTACTTCTTCTAGCCTCCACTGTTTCAATTAGTATGTTTTAAAACATACACTTTTTTAAAATAAATAAAGCTCCGTATCTATCTTTTTTCTTCCGAAAAGTTATATAGTGAATTTACATTTAAAACCTTCATTGTACAACAAGATAAACTGTTTTAATTGCTAGAATGAGATCAAGAGAGTCAAATACTTTAAAAACTCTCTTAAAAGAGAGTTATAATTTTCCTGTGAAACTTACTTATTTATACTGGTGGTTATTTTCACAACTGAACTTTAAAAGAAAGAGTCCATTTGGCTGCATTTGAATTGGTGACATTTTTAGGCTGTCATTACCTGCAGAAAGAGTGAATCAGTGTCTCAATATGAATGAGTGGTAAGTGACCTTTTAAAATGTTTCTCAGAATAAGGATTTCTTTCTTTCTCTTACGATATTTTTAAATAAAATATATCTGGGTTAGAAACATGATGACCCCTAACTAAAGTTGCTCAAAGTATTCTCTGAAGTAAAAATAATAATAATAATAAAAAATTTTAAAAAGCCAATCATTTTCTCTTAAATATTCCTTACAGATAGGAATTCTAAGAATTGGTAGTTAAAATGTAAATTATATTTGTTTTTTGACTACTAAGAAAGGAAAATAATACCTTTTTTTACATTTGTAGTCAACTAACATTCATTGAATACTTGACACATCTACCATACAGTTTTTAAAGTAGGGTTGGAAATACACAGATATATAAAATCCAATCCTCTTTTTTAAGGAAATTTTATTTTCTTGGAAGTGACAAAATATATGAAGATAATTTGGTACAAAGTAATTGTAAGGATAGGAGGAAATTAAATAGTTTAGGGCCTGTCTTTCATTTGTCTCAGCAGATACACAATGCATTCTTCACGCTACTCTGTTTTTCTGAAAATCTGACCCTCATAAATGACATTTATAAGCTTTGGCTTCTGTTGAGTTTGACCACTGGGGAGGACCCACATAATCTCATCATACGAGGGGGAACTAGAAGAGTAAAGCTGGAGTATTTAGGGGGTATTTAGCCTCCTACCTCCCTTCTTATGATGGCAAAGTAGGCTTGGGTTTGTCCCTGAACCAAAGGCTCAATGCCTGACAGGTGTCTCTTCACACAGCCCTCTCTGTTCATACCCTCCTAACTTATCTCTTGTGTTGTTCTCTCAAGCCTAGGGGTGGTAACTGGTGACTTCAGAAGCGGCACTGAAGCACCCCAGGGTTCTGTAATATCCTTTGTTGTTGTACTATACCCTGCCTAATATACAAATGGGAGAGTGCTACCTGATTCCTATTGAGTCTGGAATGGAAGTTTTCGGGAAGAAAATGATCACTTCTAGTTGTTAGGAACAATTTTGTTATCTTTGATTATGTAGTAAATAATGGTTAGAAGAGAAACCCGCAAGTTTTTTCTATACTCCATAGCCAGAATCCTTTTACTACTGTGAAAGGAATGATTATGTCCTCCATATTTTAAAATTCTTTTTTTTAGAGATGGAGCCTCACTCTTGCGCAAACTAGAGCACAGTGGTGTAATTCAAGGCTACTATAGCTCATGGTAGCCTTGAATTCCTGTATGTACCCTATTTTAAACAAAAATTTGAATATTAAATTTACAGTTCTCTGGACAATATGGGCATGACTTCACCTCCATTTTTATCAAAGCTTTAAAAAAACTTGAGATGTATTTTATGTACTACAAAATTTTGCCTTTTAAAGTGTACAGCTCAGTGATTTTTTCATATATTTCACAATTTTGGGTTACTATAACCACTATCCAATTTCAGAACATTTTCATCCCCCTAATAGAAACCCCATACTTCTCAGCCTTCTCTCCGCAATACCCCATCCTCCTCAGATCTATGCAACTACTAAGCTACTTTCTGCCTCTATAGAGCTACCTTTTCTATAAATTTTATGTAACTGAAATCATATGATATGTGGCTTCTTTCATTTAGTGAAATGTTTTCAAATTCATCCATGTTGTAGCATGTATCAGTTTTTGGTTCCCTTTTATTGCCGAATAATATTTCATTGTATAAATAATATACCATATTGTATTTATTATCAGTTGATGCATTTGGGTTGCTTCCACTTTTTGTCCATTTTGAGTAATTCCACAAATGAATATTTGTATAGAAGATTTATGTATAATGTTTTCCTTTCTCTTAGATATTGATACAGTTTGGATATTTGTCACCACCCAAATTGCATAATGAAATATAATCCCCAATGCTGGAAGCAGGTCCTGGTGGGAGGTGTTTGGATCATAGGGGTGGATCCCTTACGGCTTGGTGCTGTCCTTACAATAATAACAGTACTCATGAGATCTGATTGTGTAAAAGTTTGTAGCACCTCCCCTCCACTTGCTCCTGTTTTCATTGTGTGAGATGCCTGCTCTCCTTCACCTTCTGCCATGCACGAAAGCTCCCTGAGGCCTCCTCAGAAGCTGAGCAGATGCCAGCACCATGCTTGTACAGCCTGCAGACTGTGAGCCAATTAAACCTCTTTTCTTAGAAATCACCCACTCACAGATATTTCTTCATAGCAATGCAGGAGAAGTCTAATACAGAGTTCTACCTGGAAATGAAATTGCTAGGTCATATAGTAACTCTATATTTAACTTTTTGAAGAACAGTCAGATTGTTTTCCAAAATGCATGTGCCATTTGCCTTCCCACCAGCAATGCACAAATGTTCAAATTTCTTCAAATCCTCATGAACATGTACTATCGTCTATCTTTTTTATTATAGCCCCCCTAATGGGTGTGAAGTGGTGTCTTGTGGTTTCTTTCATTCTTTTAAATTTATGAATAAAAAGAAATTACATAATCATACAAAAGCAGTTAATCAGCAACAGATGTAGCATGTAATATGTGAATATGATTTGGTTTAAGCAGCCTACAAAAGCAGAAGATAGAACTAAATTTGATCCTATATATCCAAGACCTTGAATCAAAAGGAAAATATCATTCTCCCATAGAGAAGCCGGGAATGCTTCCCTGAGGAAGTGAACCTCCTACCGGTGAGAAGCAGATGAGGTTGCTTAGGGTGCTCCAAAATCATAAATGTGTAACAAGTGATCACAAAGAAAACTGACAGGGTTTTCCTATCGTTCCTCACTCCCGGAAAGGAGGAAACTGACAGGGTTTTCCATATGGTTCCTCACTCCCAGGAAGAAGACATTAGCATAGGCCAGAAATAATGGTGGGAAGAATGTGGCAGGAGGAAAATGTGAAACTGTATCTTCTCAATATATTTGTGGTTCCATTTCGTTTATGAAAGTAATTTTCTATGACCAGAAGACAAACGTTGGTCGGCATACAGAGGAAAGTGGAGTTATGTTTTCTCTCTTTCTTAGGGAGAGTTACATTGGCTGTGGGTCAGCTTGCTTACCCTCTACTCAGCTGTATAACAGACTTCCTGCTGCAATCAGGCAGCACCCACTGATTTTTATTTTCTCTTTACCTTGGCTTCATTGTTTTCTGGTAAGAAATGACCACAGCATGGCAAAATAAACAGTAATGGGTATTCACAGAATTTTCTTTCTTTCTGTAGCCACCGTATCAGCAGAAGTCAGCATATTTTTAATAGATGTGTTGGTAACTAACTCCTATAGCATCACAATGATACAATGCTCAGAAGCAGGATAAATTTCCAACATGATGCAAGTGAATTCCATTTTCTCACCTCCACCTTTCCAACAAAACTGAAGCTCATGGAAGTCAGTAAGTATATCTAAAGTTAGGAGATAAGTTATTTCAAAAGGTTGGACTTGAACTGGGTTTTTTTTAACTCTCAGTCCAATGTTTCCTCGTTCAACAGACTGCCTATGCATTATGGCACAGTATCAGATATTTTCAAATATTAATATAAATATTATTTTCACCTCTATAACATAGCTAAATTAATGGTTTCTTAAAATGTGAGTTTTTATTTTTAATTTTTACCTTGAGTTACTGTCAGTGCTTATTGATAGAGAACTGAGTAGCAAAGTTCAGATTGATAGAAATTAAAAGAATATATAATCATAAAGCTATTTTAATGCACATCTTTCCATATATTAGTGATAGCTTATCTTTTTCTGGAGCAGTCACCATTTGTTTTACAACTTACTTATTTCAATTTAAATAAATAAATGAAGGGATTTCTACTAATAAATGTATCAAAGTGATGATTTTGGCATTTTATAGACTCCTAGTGCCAAAACACAGGTACACACCTGACAATATCCGCATTACTAGTCCCCTAAATCCTTTACCTTCAAATATTTAAGGTGCTGAACTCTGTATGCTGATGCCCATAAACTCAGCTTTTCTAGTTTATCACAAACACTGTAAGTACAAGTGTTTTTCTTAGAAATTATACTCAGTTGTTCTTACTTTGTGTTTACGTAACTGTCTAGGTAGTTATTAACTCATGCATATAATAATAACTAGAATTCTTGCTGTGGTGAATGATAATTTACCGTAGACCTTCACATATACAAATTTACTTCGTTTTTCAAAATGATCACATAAGGTGGACATTGCTGTTACTTCTGGTTTTACAGTTGAAGGTCAAATTAATTATGCGATCACCCCAAACAACAGAGTCGAGATGTGGATCTCAGCCTTGTTAACCCAAAATTCTCTGCAAGAATATCTTTGCTGTGCCCTCAGCCTCCCAAGTACCAAAGAAACACATCTTACTAATTCTGTACTTCATGTTTTTGTGCATTGTTTCTACTTCAAAAATAGTTTTATCAAAGAAATCATCTTTAAGCCTATCCTACTCTAGCTTCTTGTCACGGTATACACACTCCACATTTATGTTTTGTTTGATTAAATCAATTTTCACTTGTTGACATGCTTTTTATAAATTTCCTTATGTTAATTAGATGTATTACTTTATACACATACAGAAATTTCCATTTTTATTATGGAAGATAGAACCAAAATAGTTGGTAATTTTGATGATTACAATAGCAAGCTTCTTTGGAGACAAGGTCATCCTTACTATTCTCCATGGTATTCATCACATAATTAATTTATTTTAAAAATAAACTAACCAGGACATAGCAAATGTGATATTCTAACAAAATGCAACACTGAAAGAAGATATATATGTTCTTTTATCGTAAAAAATAAATATTTGTTAAAAGCTTTGGTGACTGATTGGATATTTTAAATTAAAAATGCACACTTAAATTTTATCAATGGATTTAAGTTATAAAGGAAATTCTAACTACAATTTTAATGGAACTGAATTTTATGATTTTAGGAATGCTTAATTTTGTTACTACTTTTTTTTTTTTTAAACAGAAGCATTACCAAATTACGTTTTTTGAAACCTTCAGTATGTTCCATTTGAGGCTTTTTACTAGCAAAATGGCTTTTGGAAACATCACCTAGATGAGACTTCAAATGCTCAATAATAGCCTCTGAAAAACAATGATTTCAGAGTCCCAGGCTTTTAGCTGGGTACTGTAAGTTTTTTGAAACCTGCAAAATCACTTACGTCTCTTTGGCATTGTAGATTGACTCTCCCCATGCATCTTTAATGCATCCACATTTTTTCTGAAAACTGCTCAGAAAGCTTGACCTTTGAGATATAAATGAATAACATTCATATAGGAACTCGTTCCAAATAATAGCCTATGCTGGGTCTAGTCAATTAGACTAACTTGTCAAATTTTATCTTAAATATCTGCTTAGTCGCTGTCTTGTAGATATTTTTTCATTAATGTAAATCCTAAGAGACAGACATAAATCTTGAAAACCTGAACATGGCAAGTATTTGAAGGTTGCCACTGGCCTTCATCACAGAATCATCTAATCAGGTTCAGGTTAATTTAGAGGATGAATGCTGGTGAAAGAGGGCAGTTGATCATATATATCACTGTTACACCAACCGGTTTGTCAAACTTCCCAATTCATTTAACCTCTTCTATTTTTTCTCCCTCCAAAATATTATAGCTAAAAATTAAATAAAAACATTGTGTATGTGTCAGATTTCTAAATTATGAAAACTATATTACTGATAATGTACTAGTAGAGTAATAGGAACTTCTTATATCCAAATGTTTTACTGTCTATATTTGCATATACAAATATATTTTTGATACTGTTCATGAACACCTCAAATATATAATTGAATATTAAATATTTTTCTTTTTGGATATTAGTCCAGAAAGGCTACAGTTGAAATAAAAACAGAAAGACAACCCCAAATCACAAAACTAATAGAATCAATTAAATAGTTACAGAATACACAGACTCTCAAAGTAAAATGTAATGGTTTCCCTGTTAAGCAAATAAAACAATAACTAAATTAGAGTGATATATATAGGAGAAACAGATTCCAAGATGTATTATAACACTTAATGTAAATACTATGTGATATTCTAGCATTTAATGATTCCAACTACATTGCTAGCACCTTTTATGTGCTTATGCGTGAAAGACATCCGACATTCTTTCTGTACAAATTTGTAAATGAAAGTAAGAAATAAAAGGGAGTATGCTAGAATAAGGAAGAAGAAAGGGGTTTAGTAAGAGTGGAATGGGAGGAAAGAATTGGAAGGAGGGATAAAAAGAGAAACATAAAAAGAGAGAAAGTAAAGGTTGAAACTTACAAATTTATAGGCATATAGCACACAGGATGATTGATATGATTTTCTGATACCCATGATTTCTCTAAAAGTTAAAGTTTAAATGCAAATGATTAACATTAAAAATGTAGAATAGTTAGAGGTACATGTTTAACATAGACTTACTGAAAACATGCTGGTTAGGCTCAGCTATTTTAGTGCATTCAACGTTAGTCAAATTGTGTTTTCTTTAAAATTTTTGTGATGCTAAAAATAATTATGTTTAAAAATATGTATATTTATCAAAATAAAGACAATGCTATATATTAATCCATTTTCACACTGCTATAAAGAACTTCCCTGGGACTGAGTAATTTATAAAAGAAAGAGGTTTAATAGACTCAGTTCTGCATGGCTGGGGAGGCCTCAGGAAACTTAAATCAGGACAAAAGAAGAAGCAGGCACCCTCTTCACAAGATGGCAGGGGACAGAACAAATGAGGAATTTCCAAATACTTCTAAAACCATCAGGTCTCGTGAGAACTCAAACACTATCATCAGAACAGCATGGGAGAAACTATCCCATGATCCAGTCACTTTCCTTTCTTGACACGTTGGGATTACAGGTCCCTCCGTCCACACAAGAGAATTACAATTCCAGATGAGATTTGGGTAAGAGCACAGAGCCAAACCATATCATGCTATACCACCCTTTATAGTCAACAAAAATCTATGAATCAATTATCTATTCACTCATAATGAAAACGGAATAATCAAAAATACCCTAAAAAGTCTAGTTTTTTCCTAGAAACTCTACAGTGCTCTAGTTTATTCCATAAATAAGTTTATGCCGTAATTATCAAAGAAGTCTTGAACTCTACACACAGGAATACTTTTCTTTTATTGCTGCCATAATTTTCTATGTCAGCTACTCTTTCATTTCCAAAATAAACCAATTCATTTTCAAAAGTGTAATTAGTAATTTCAACTTGTAATTTTATTTTATTCACTTTCTTTAATTTTTTAAACCATTTAGGTGTTTATATCCTATAAGTATACATTATCAATTCAACAATTATCTCCCCAATGTTTACCAAATAGGAATTCTGAAACATAAATTAGTCTAAGATATCTTTCAAATATTGCATTCTAATACTGCTAAATGATTCTACACATTTGGGTTGTTTTGGAACTTTAGTTAGTTAAACCTATATAATTGTGTGTGTGTTCTTTTTTAAAGTGCTTTCAAATGAATGCTTTCATACAGTAAGTTGTACAGTAAGTTGAGTATGATCAAGCCGGGTGGGGCTGCTTATGTTTTAGTGCTTATCAGAGTCTCCTGGCATGCTTGTTAAAACACAGGTTCACCCTCAGAGTCTAACTTCATAAAGTCTGTGGTGCGTCTGTGAACGTGACTTTCTAACAAGATCTCAGGTAATATTCATACTACCAACCTGCTGACAACACTATGTAGAGTTCAGAGTATGATTCAACCTATTTAGAGAAATTTTTTCAGCTGCTATCTAGTTTGTTCTTTAATTGAGGAGCAAATAGTGAGATGCTGCATCTGAAAATAAACCAAGACAGTTTCTCTCTTTTGTTTTGGGGGCTCTCTAATTTGTAGATGAATGTTACCAACATTAAAGAAGCGAGGCTTGTCAGCATCACTTAGTCGGAAAGAACATGCGATTTGGAAACAGACAAGATTTTAAATCTCAGTTTAACATTTATTACCTGAGTACCCTTGGGCAAATTACTAAAACTTTCTGAGTCTCATGTTTTTTTTTCATTTGTATGGTAAGAAAAATAAGACCCATGTGAAAATCGTAAGCATTTAAGAAATTAATCGATATAGATACATTATGAAAGCTATAATGCACTTAACCCATATCCTTTGAGACTTGGTTCCATTCATTATGCCCTCTATTTCCCCTACATTTTCAACTTCTACATCTTCATTGGCTCTGTCTTTACGCCAGAAAGCATACTTTGTCCTCCATTTTGAAAATAGTTTTCTATGACACCGTGTAACTGCTGACTTCTCCCCCAAGATCCCTCATAATTAACCTTTGAAAAATTACCTACACTCCCTGCCTCCAGTTCCATATTGCTTAGTCGTTCACTCAAGTACTATAGCTGAAATTCTGCCTTCACTACTAAAATGAAGTTGCCTTCATAACGATCACATTGACTGTGTAAGTGTTAAATCAATGTCTATCAAGTGTGATGTCTCCCAAGCATGTGACCGCTAGCCCTAAGTTGGTGTGGCATGGCTCACCAATCACTTGCCCTGGAAACTCCTCTCAATCTCGGCTTTAGCAACACTGCTTTCTTGGTTTCTCTTTTCCTCAGTCTTTGCTGCTATCTCTTCACATCTTGCCTCTATTTTCCCTCAGTCTGCACGCTGTCTCTGGGAGATCTCATCCTTACACATGCCTTCAATTCCCTTTTCTGTACTTTGACAACTCCTCAAATCCATACATCCAATTCAAACTTCTCTCCTAAGCTGCAAATCCACCCAACTTTTTACTGAATATCTAACCGATGTCTAACATTTAATTACACAAAACTGAAAATTATGACATACACAGAATATGCTCTCATATTTTCTACATATTCACAAGGGTGAATAGAAGTTCCATGCACCACCTTTAAATGGCTATCCAGGAGATTCCTTTTGCCTGAATGATGCTTTGCCCTTTCTTCATCTGGAAAACATTTTTCCATCCTTTAGGTCAAAGCTTAAATAAGATTTTCCCAGGAATTTTTCTCTGACCACCCAAGTAGCTTCTATTGTATTTCCTTAGAGCCCTGGACATTGCTCCCTTTACATTGTAAGTCTCATGGAGTAAAAGTCTAAACTATCAGTACACAGATGAGCATATGGCATATCATAGGTGCTTAAAAATGTTGTTTGACTCCCTTTTACAAAATCATTCAGGCATTCAACCAATAATCACTATGCCATCATTCTTCTGGGTAGCGGGTAAGCAGAACAAAGTTCCTGCATCCCATGTCAGAGACAGATAATAAACAAGTTAAGACAAACAAGTAATAAATAATTACAAAATTACAGTTATTATGAAAGAGAAAGCATTGCATTGAAAGAATCTTCTGAATTAGAGATGTGGGGGAACTCAGAGAGTGAAGGAAACGACAGCATGGGGCAAGGCTGAAGAATGAAGCCAAGTCCACTCCTTGAAGAGACAGGCTGTCAAATCCAAATACTTTTCTAAATCGTACCCAGTAAATTGCAATGTTCTAGTAATTGTTCAGGAAGAAGTCTCACCCTTGTATTTTTTTTCTTTAGTCATCTTAATTCTATCTGGTAATGAATTTTTAGTTGTACTTTAATAGTACTTGTATATTTCCAAAAATGAACTTTTACATATTAATATTTTGGTAATAATCAGTTTGTTTTATCATTTTTAACAAAACAAAGAGCCTTGAAGATATAGCCATGTTTTTTAGCAAGTACATCAGAATAGTCTGTTAGTATAATTTACGTATACAGTCTCTAGATGTATAATAAATTAGATTTATGTGATCATATTAATGAAGGGAAAAAACCCTATATGCTTATGGTGTCAATGAGAAACCAAAGTACAAAAGTGTTATTTTCCAAAAATAATTTATTTTGGAATAAATTTTCATTAAACAATATTGAGTATCAAAATCCAAATTTCATTTTTTATTGTAGCAGCTTTAAGTAGTACAAACTGTAATCTAAGTACCACATTTTAAAACTTAACTGTAAAATTTATAATACAGGTTTATCCTACACATGAGTATCAACTTCAGATTTATGACATTTCTAAATTCCAAGTCTAAGAAAAGCTTTAAATATTTAATGACTGTTGCCTATTTAAGCCATTAATAAAATGATTGTTTACAACAGATAATCTGTATCAGGATTTCTCAATCTTGGTAGGTTTTGAGCTTTCTAACTTCTTGCTATAGGGGTCTTGTGTGTTATAGGATACTGAGCTGAATCCCTGGCCTCTACCCACCAGACATCATTTGCAAATCCCAGGCCCCCAGGTTGTGACAACCAAATGTCTGGTTGACAACTACTCGTGGATATGTTTCAGCACCTTGAGGCTTCAGTTTGAAATAAAGCATTTCATTCTTTCTTAAACAACTGGTTGTCCCTATTTTATGCCATTAATTTCCAGTACAATCCTTAATGAGATCTGCTATTTTTTTGCATCTGAACAGTGAAGTCGGTTGATTCTTTTTGGGAAAGTGACTCAGGTTTTGTTGAATTCACCAGTTGTCTTGATAAGAAGCATGATAAGGACAATTTTAAATTATTGTTTTTCTGTAATTATATCTATAATTTTGATTGTATAAAATTTAGAAAACTAAGTAAAGCATTAAAAAAAGCCATCCACAAATAACTACTTTTTAGCATTTTGAAATATTTAGCTTGTCTGCATATGTTATTTATAAAATTGGGAAAATGCTACATGAAACTTTGTGTTTATATATTATAGTTTTCTATGACACTTAATATCATATTTTGTGTACTTGCCTGTCACTATTCATTGAAAACATTAATTTATTATATTTCTATATACTATAATTAGGAAAGAGGATTTATTAATCTGCTCTTCTCATAAGGTACTTTTTCTAATTTTTTAAATGATAAAAATTTAAGAGCATTATGAAAATAGTTTGAGACATAGTCACCTAATGTTTAGTGTTTGAGGGTTGGCTTTCTTATTTCTATGTTAAAAAATGTAGATTTTGAGGCATCTTTCTTTACAATTCCTTTTGACTATTTTCTTTTTGGTCTAATATTGACCACAGCTATCTAAAAAATAAAGTTTTATATATATATATATATATATATATATATATATATACACACACATATATATATACACATATATATACATATACATGTGGCAGAAATAACTAAAAGGAGATCTAAACACAGATACACACTCACACATTGCCTCTAATTGCAGATTTTTTTCTGTATTTAAAGGCAAAAGAGATTGGAAAAAAGTTTTTATGGTTCCTATTCACAGATTCTTAAAAGGTGACCAAAGGAGCAATGGCTACCCTAATGAAATTGAGTTAATTACAGTCTTCCGATAATTGTATAAATACTGAAAGGTAATTTGGTCTGCTTTTCACTTAAAATTAGTGTACAAGATAAATCCATCTATCTACTCCCAGGTGTGTATCCAAGAAAAACAAAAACATATGTACACACGTATGCTTGTATGTGAATGCTCATAGCATCATTATTCATAATAGCCCAAATGTAGGAACAATCCAAATGACTATCAGCTGATGAATGGACAGACAAATTGGGAATATCCATACAAGGGAGTATTATTTAACTATAAAAGATAATACAAAAGGACAGAGTACTGGTCCATGCTACAACATGGATGAACCTTACATTATGTAAAGTGAAACAATATTTCATGATTTCATTTGTATGAAATGTCCAGAATAGGCAAGTCCATAGGGACATAAAATAGATGAGTGGTTTCCAGGAGAGGGTGGAGGGTGAAGTGGAGAGTGACTGCTGATAGGTGTGGGGTTTCTTTGTGGGGAACAGGGGGTGATGAAAATGTTCTGGAGTCAGAAACAGATGATAATTATACAACACTGTAAATATAGTAAAACCCACTGAATTGCACACTTTTTAAGAAGTAGATTTCATGATATATGAATTGGATCTCAATGAAAATAAAAAAGAACAACCCATCTATTATTCATTTTCCAATACATACCTGAGGTGGCTATGGTGAAAGAAGTAGTGAAACATATTGATGCCATCTCCAAGAAAGGGGAAAACTCTAGTTGATAAATAAATCTATCTCTCAGTTCAGAAGAAAATAGTTAAAAAAAACTCTCTAAGTCTTCATTTCCAATGCTTTAACAAGAGAAGCTTGGTAGGTGCCTATCTAAAAAATCTCTATTTGTTAGAAGTAACTATTCCCCTGATAACTCAATTTGTATTCCCCTGATACAAATTAAAGTCTAGCATAAAGTTATATTGTAACCGGGTTTTTTATTGGGTGCTGGTGAGGCACAGCTCCCCTGAGAGAATGATGTGGGTTCTTGGCCCTTAATTTTTTAAAGAATAAGCGATGGGACCACTGCAGTGTGCAGTATGCTTGTAAAAGTAAATATTGGACCCAAGAAGTATTGCAGAAAGGTGATTTTATTTCGGTAGAGAAAAGAGAAGGAAAGGAGAAGAGAAAGACTTCCAGGCAGAGTGTGGAAGGGGATTCCAGAGGGGAAATCTCAGAGGAGAAAGGGAGCTCTCACCATGTAGGAGGGGATTCCAGAGAGCTGGAAATCCAGTGTGGGTGAAGGGGCAGGGGAATTTATCCTGGGAGAAATTCCCACCTTCCCAAGTTCCTCTGGCCAATGAAAGGAGTTCCTTTAAACTTCCCCTGGGGTGATTGACTCTCAGTTTCTTCCCACGCCCGTGAAATTCAAACATAAACCGTTAAATCTCCAGGATGGAGAGAGATGGGAAGGGGGCATGGCGATGGGAAATTCTTGCCCTTAAAACTATGCCCCCTCATGGACCCGGAAAGAGAACACATTCCCTCAATATCAGGAGCATCACCTTCCATTTTCTGAAAGAATATATTCCTATAAACACTGTCCCTGGGGCAATCACATGACCACTGTCTTTCAACACAGTAAGAAAGCAATAGTGTAATGTTTCAGTTTTACAAATCTATTACCGAATCATCTGCTCATATTATTCTGGTTACTCTGGGTCAGGATCTGAACTGCTCTCCCTTGCCAGGATTTATCTCTATTTTAGTGAAAGAATCAATAGTAGTTCTATCATTTTAATAAATTATGGGGGAAAGAAGGTCAGCTCTAAACACATAACAAAGCAATTAATACTCTCTTCTCAGCTTAAGGCCTTAGGATGATACAAACTTATTTCAGTTTCTAAATCATTATAATGTATTGTTGAAAAATTCCCCCAAGGATTTAAATGCTGTGAGGAAAAAGGTACCGGTGTAACTTTCAAAGGATGCAAAATAAAACATAAAGCCTATTGCTGTCAACCAACCAGTATGGGAAACTACTGTGGATAGCTGAAGAAAAATATCATACTAATGTGAAATGTCAAAGGGAATGGATAGAAAAATCTTTGTTCAACCTGCTGTTAAACACAGAGTGTGAGTATCTTTCCAAGACCCCATTGCTGACCTTGTCCTTTGCTAATTCGTCACGTTGCAATGGGTGCTATACCCACGCAGGAAAGGACTAATGTGCTAGAGCATTTAAGCTGTCATTTAAGAATAGATTGGGTCAGCGGCAAGAGTGACATCAATCATTGGCAGGTGTACAGTAGGGCAATGTGAAAAAGGAGATGTGGAAAGATGTGGAAAGACAACAAAATGTGGCAAAGATACTTCTGGATATTTTCAGGTGAAACCCTTAGTAGGATGAGTGATACGAAATATTACTGAATTGTTAACAAAAAATCTTATTTACTATTCAGTACCTTTTAGGTTTTAGAAGCACAGAGAAATGATGATCTTTAATACAATATGCCATTTTGACAAGGTACCATCATGTGTTTACATTTGTCATGCTATGCCCCAGTGAACATGGGGAAGTAATGTCAATCAGATTGTGAAAAGAAAAAAAAATTGAAGAAAAACCAAGTGCTCCATTAACCATACAATCTGGGAGAAAAGAACTGGAGTTAAGCTGGAAACAAATATGCCTTCTCAAAATGGACAAAATTCAGTTATATGTCCATCGCATTTCTTAGGCTTAATACACTGCAATTTTAAATGCACTATTCATGTGTTCTAATCATGTCAGATGTGTGGGTGTATAGCAAGTCTTCATGAGAAATACAGAACGCAAACAGTGGGGCTGTCTTCACACTCAGAGTTGCCTGCACTCTTTTGGCTCGCAATTTATCAGCTTTTAATTGTAAAAGATAATATTTATTGCTCTAGGAATAGTTTATCTTGTGAAAATAACACTGATGTTACCAAGAAAACAAGGTAAAAAGCACTTGACCGAAGACTGGGTTCCTAGACATCCTTCTCTGAAGTGATAATTCCCTAAAATTCATTCAGCTTCTTCATCCTAGTACTACTGTTTATTAAACTGCCATGTGGAATTGACGATAACTCTGCAAAAACAAATCAGTGATTTACACATAATTTACCAGAGAGTCTCTCAGCATTTTTCTTCAGAGTCAAAACACTTGAATGGCAGGGAATATTTATATCACAAATAGTGGCTCAGGAAAGTAATGAAGCTCCGTGTGATGAAGTAAAGCTCTTTCCAACTTCATATATTAAAAGCTTTTCCTTTTATTTTTCCAATAGGGGAGGGGTTTACAGAGAAGAGGAGCTTAGACAGCCTGGAAAACCTCTCTAGGTGGTCCTTACGTATGTCTCAACCCCAACTTTTTCCCTTCTTAATGATTCTCACTTTAGAATAGTTTGTTAGAATACCTCTTCTGCTATTTATAACTGATATTCTTACAGATAAAAGATAAGAGGTAGTTCAAAAGTTGTTTTACAAAGACATTTACACAATGGTACTCTCCTTATAATTATCTGTGCTGAAAAGAAAAATGACTCAAATAATAAAATCAAAAGTAATTTATAAGACCTCTCAAAATTAATATATTCCATTCATTTATTGAGTAGCTACACCAAGCTAGATGCTATTCTAGATATTTAGGAATAAAAATATGCCTCATATGTGGATTCTCCTTTTGTAGACTTTATAGTCTATGAAGACAGCTTATAAATGCCCATAAATGATTACTGCATAAACTAAAATGGCTAGTGGCTTAGGAGGAGTACTAGTAAAATAAAAGTTTAGAAGAGGGAGAGATTGTTAGATAATAAAGGGTTATTTTGCAGGATGGACCTTAATTCATACATGTGTCAACATAATGTGAGTGTTTTTAGATTTTGTCAAAGTCTATTCCCACACTGAATCCATATTAAAACAAAGTATGAGAAATCAGCCACTGATAAACCCATGTAATGTGAACCGTTACGAATGATTTGCGGTACAACCATGACATTTTTTTTTTTTTTTGCATAGTACAGTTAAAGATCTTGTACTGGAGATAAATGTAAAACACTAAACCTATCTGTGATCTTATATGTCTACATCACAAATGTTACGTGTTTACAAAGGCCTTTCCCGATCACTCTATCTAAAATGGCTCCCCGTGTCATTCCCTGGCCCTTCTTCTCACTTTTCTTCAGTGCCTACAGACTTCATTTTATTTATTTGTTTGCTTTTTGTTTATTGACTGTCTCCCTCCAGAAAATCTAAGCTCCCCGAAGGCAGGTGGTTTTGTGCTTTGTTCACTGTTATGTTATTAGTATCTGGCATAGGGTAAGTATTTAGTAAGTATTAATTGAATTACAGAATAACTTTCTAACTTACCAGCAAAACAAACACAGACTCCAGAATCTCAAAGTATCAAGCACTAAAAATGTTATCATCTAGGTGATTTCATCCAATGTCACGGCTTTAAATGGAATCTGTAACTACCAAATGAGTACCTAGAGTCCTGACCTCTCCCCCTGAACTCTATTTCGCATCTCTACTTGGCTGTCTGAAAGTCACTCCAAGTTCTACAGGTCAATGACAGAAATTTTCATTTGCCCTCTGGGGCTCATCTTCCTCTAGCGCTCTCCTGAGCCACTGCTATATACCTAGTTGCTCAAGTCCCTAATCATCCTTGATTCCTCTCATTCCTTCACCCTCCACATCCAATCCATCATCTGCCCAAGGACATCACAACTCTTTCCACAGTGTTTTCCATCTCAGGTGTTCCTATCCTAAACAAATTTTATGTCTTGATTTATTTTGCTCGCTTTCTAACCTTGCCTTCCTTTAAGCCTTTCTCCACAGAACAAACAAATATAAATTTTAAAGACTTAAATTAGATCATGTTATCTCCTGAAAACCTGAGAGAGACTCCCCCTGCACTTACACTAAAATCGAAATTCTGACATGAACAAAAAGCCTCTTCATGACCTACTTCTACTGATCTCCTCTCCTACAACTCTGTCTCCTTGTACCCTAAAATTCAACATTTATTTCTCTCTATTCTGTCAACCCCAAGCTTAGTCCCTCTTTAAGACTTTTCTGCCAGCTGTTTCCTCTAGTTTCAAGGCTATTTTTCTTTGTCACTATTTTTTGACACTAAGGTCTTAACCAAAATATGTCTTCCTCCCCACCTATGTAATGTCTTCATCCACCACCAGCCCTGTTTATTCTCTTCTTATCTCTTATCACCAAGTACCTTATATATGTGTTTGCCCACATTTAGATATAGACTCCATGAGAACAGGGACTCATTTGTCTTACAAATGGCATGATGCTTGGCAAATATTAGAAGCTCATTAAGTATTTATTGAATCAATGAATGAACCAATTAATCATCAAACAAATGGTTATAAAACATTGCTTTTTATGCAAATTCCACATTTATTTCACTTTAAGGATTTAGAAACTCTAATTTAGTGTTATTAATATTTATTGTACACTTCCTACACATAAAAGACTGAGAGAAGATCTGAATATGCAAATATGAATAAAACATGGACTCGACTTTTTAGAGGCTTACTGGCTAGCAGAAGAAATATCAAACAATCACAATACCTAAGTGCAATAATACAAGTCCTCAGGATACAGAAATAGCAGAGAAAGGAGAGTGAGCAATATCTTAGACAGGGAATAGCAAAAACAAAACAAACAAAGCAAAGCAAAAACCAACCAACCAACCAAACAAACACAAACTCTACCACATTTCAGCAGAGAGTTGGATACACATAATCTAATACTTCACTGGTGTACTAAGCAAATCTAGATGTAATTCCAGCAGGGTGAATGCCATGCAGAAGGTAATGCATGAAGGCTGCAGAAGCAACACACGTGCTTTTGGATTTGGAATGTAAAGTATAGGAAATGGAGAAAAAAATGGTTAGAGTGAAAGGCAGGAGGGCTAGACCTTTGGGAAACCAGGTGTGCCATCCTAGGGAATTCAAATGCCATTGTGCAAGATATAAGAAAAAGGTGAAGAGATTTCCTCAAAACATTCTCAAATCACTAGTTCTATCAGTCGTGAAAATGAAAGGAAACCTCTCTAAAGTTTCTGATACTTAAGATTGTTGATATAATACTTACCAATGTCTCAGAGATGAAGTTTTGGGAGTGGTATACAGACATGGTGCTTTTATTCTTTATTTTGATCTTTATCCATAGCAAGGAATAAAATTCTCCCTCAGTAAATTATTTTTCTCATGAAAATACTATAATTTCTATACAAAAATTCAGCACTACATGCTTCATCTTGACTTACTCTTAAACTATAAGAAACTTTGCAGATTACCAAATTAATATTTATGTTTAATGCCTGACTTAGAGTAGATAATAAATAGGTGCTGAATTTAATTACTTACCTTGTTGTTTCCTAACTATATAAAAAATTGTCTAGGTGCGTGTTGTACACTAATATTTGTTAATAGGTCCACGAAAGTTTCAAATGCAATGGCAATGTCACCGCAAATGAAGCTGAATAACAGAACTAGCATTACTTGAGTGTTTTCTAGGTGCCATTTTACAGATGGTAAAATGGGGGCTTCCAGAGGTTAAGCATCTTGCCTAAGATCTGACAGCCAGCAGTGTATGGAGCAAACAGTCAAACGAAAGCTTCAGTCTAAAGTCCATGTTCTTAAACTGCTGCTATAGCGCAATGTCTCTATTTCAGAAGAAGAGTATAACATCCTCACTACATATAACAGAGATATACTCCACTAAAAAGAAGCCATTAGGAAATGATGACATTGTTAGAATTAAAAGTGAATACACAGTATTAAACCAATTTGTCCCAAGTTTTGCTAAATTTAGCAGCTGACAGCTAGCTAACTCTGTTGTGGTGAGAAAGTGGATATTTCCTAACCTTTAATACACATTCTTCATCTTTCATTGTGGCCTAGATGCTCTTATTCTTATTTCCTCAAAATTTTGAGTTTTTCCTGGATAATCTGGTAGTGTCATCAGACACATCCCCCACCCTTTTGCCACGGGGGTGAGGGGTGGTGGGGAGGAGGAAGCAGGGCTTTCCTTTGAGGGAGTCCCTGTCTCTGCCTTACTTGTTTAAAGCAGTCTGTGCTGTCAAGTCTTGCTACGGCCCCAAAATATCAGCCAAAGCACTGACTGGATTTGACATTTTTAATTGCTCATTAGCAAACAATGAAGATTTCCAAACAACAGCAGCAAGTCTACGTACAAAGATACTGAATAGGTTGAACTTTAATTAATTTTTCCTCAGTGGTTTTTTAAGGGAAAATGCCAGCCATTTTTACTGTATTTTAAACATAAAATGCATATCACATGGCTGGATGCCTTTTTTGATTGTCTCAATACACAGCAATGATATGGCTTAACATTAAATTTTAAGATTTATTTTAATGTTTATCACCTCCTTATAGTTATGGCTATAACTATAGCAAATAGCTTTAAAAATCTATTATTTTTTTCTTAGAGAAGGCAAGAAAATAATTGAGCAAAACTAAAAATAATACTAATAAAATATGGTGATTACATTTTCTTTATTTAGAAAAGATTTCCCAAAGGGATTTTCTCGCCACCTTTAATTTTCTCATTGTTAGTCCAATTAACAAGCGCATCTTAACCACAAAGAACAAGATCTATGCTAAGTGCCAGGGTTTTTAAGAGTCGGGTAATATTAATTTATGGCACATGCCCCTCCTGGAGTGCTGTAAGGGGCACAATATTCTTTGGAAATTCAGACAGAGAGTAACTGTCTCAGACAGTGACATATGACATAAGCTGTTCTTATGAAACATAACAATAAAACAAGTAGGGTGAAGTTGCCACTCAATTTAAAAAGGCAACATGCTTAATACAATGGTAACTCCCTGTATGTTCTTCCCAGATCTCACCCCTCTGTGGGCATCCCCAAGGTTTGTTTCTATATCCTCTTGCTTTCTTCCATTGCTTTTTCTACCTAGGTATGGCTAAACAAACATTGTTTAATTCTGCTCATTTTTGAGCTTAATAAAAATTTGATTACACTGTAGGAAGCCTGATACTTGTTTTCATCATTCAATATTGTGTCTTAGATTCATCCATGTTGATGTCTGTAGTTATTCATTCATTTGCAGTCCATATGGTTATAGAATCTATTATGCATTCTCTTGTTTGTTTCTAGTTCTTTGCTATTGCAAGCAGTGCAGCTATAAATAACCTCGCCCATGCTTGCTGGTATAGATATACAAATTTTCACATGCCTAACCAGTAGATCTGATGGAGCACAAAACACATACCTGCTATCTGTGTATTTTCCGTAAGAAGAAGAAAATCTTTCCCAAATTGTTTGTACCAACTTACACTCTCACTAATAGTACATGAATGCTAATTCTTCCACATCTCGACTAACATTATATTGTCATATTTTTAAAGTCCTGCCAATATAATTAAGGTAAACTGTTTATATTATTGGGGGTTCTTAATTTGTATTTCCTTCATTACTAATGCAGCTGAGCATCTTTTTATATTTGTATTGCCCGTTATTTTCCTTCAATGAGTCTATTCATTTTGTCTGCCTATATTCTAATAAAGTTGTTTGCTTTTGTCTTATTCTTTTGAAGGAGATCTTTATATTATTATGGAAATCAAATTTAGTCAACTATATGTGTGACAGATATATCTCCAGTTTTCTCATGGGTTTTTTTTTCATGAACAGGAAATCTTAAATTTTATTTATTTTGTTTTGTTAATATTTTCCTTTATGGTGATACTTTTTGGTGTCTTGTTTATGAAATGTTTCCATATCCAGAGGTAATAAGGATAACCTTCTATGTATTCTAAGAATTTTTAAAGTTTATATTTTCCTCTTAAGAATTTGATTCACCTGGAATTGATGTTTGCCTGTGGAATAGAGAAGGGAGGGATTTAATTTTTTTCATATGCAGAATCATTTGTCTTAACATTACTTAAGATTTTAACACAATGCTAATCTACAAAGCTACCTCTATTTTAAAATATGACATTTCCATATATGCATGATAAATTTGTCCAATTTATACTACTAGGGACTGGAGACCCTACAGGATGCTTAACCCTAATTTGGGGAATGGAAAGAGTGGAGAGCTCCATGGCTCTGCTTAAGAAATTTAAGTGATTTAGCATTGGAGGGTGGCAACATAAAAAGACAGGAGTTTTGACTTGGATTACAGTCAGTCTTGAGAGAATGGAGAGGTCCAGCCAAGATAAAATTCCTACAAAAGCAAGAACGATGGATTTTTATAACAGTGATGTATAATCTTCAATTCAAGGTTGCTGTTTAAATTAGCTCTTCAGTTTTCTGAATCTTCAGTAAATGTCAGCCACATATTAGTGTCTTGGAATTTGGGCAAATGAGGAACAAAGCAACTCAAGATAAAATGAGTCATTTTAACAGGCAACATGGAGATCAGGGGTCAAGAATGCAGCAGGAGCAGGATATTAGATCAACAATGGGCCAGGCAAGGTGGCTCATGCCTGTAATCCCAGCATTTTGTGTGAGGAACAGCATAACTTTTCATTTAACAGTCCAATAAAGAGATCTCGAACTATATAGGAGGGAAAACCCCGTATCAGCCTCCCATTACCCAACCGTGTCTAAGAATAATGCTTACATATTACTCTTGTCCATCCATTCTATGTTTGTGTGTTTGTGTTTGTGTGTGTATGTGTGTGTGTGTATGTTTTCTTTTTTTGAGACAGAGTCTCACTCTGTAGTCCAGGCTGGAGCGCAGTAGCATTATCATAGCTCACTGCAGCCTCTACCTCCTGGGCTCAAGCTATCTTCCCTCATCAGCCTCCTGAGTAGCTGGGACTACAGCCACATGCCACCAAGCCTGGCTAATTTTTTAATTCTTCATAGATGCAGGATCTCGCTATGTTGCCCAGACTTGTCTCAAACTCCTGGACTCAAGCAATTCTCCTGCCTTGACCTCCCAAAGGGCTGTGATTATGGGCGTGAGCCACCATGTCTGGCCCATTCATGATCTAATATCCTGCTCCTGCTCCTTTCTTGACTGCTGCTCGGAATCTTGCATTCTAAAATGACTTCTAAATGAAAGTTAAAAGTTTACATTAGTCTGTACAGGACCTGTGGATCATCACTAATTTCCACGTTCACCCCACTCTTGGTGGTGGACAGCAGCCCCGGTGGAAGAGTTAGTCCTACTTTGACACTTGCAATATTAGAGTCAAGGGATGATGACAGGCACCCTGCAATGTCATGGCAAGATAAGTGTCCTGATAAGGGGACAGAAAATCTACTGCTGTTATGATGATCTGTTTCTCTCTCTCTCTCTCTCTCTCTCTCTGATTTAGAGTTTCTATCTAAACAAGATATAAATATATTCAGCAGCTGAGATGGCTTATTGGAAATGTATCTACAATACTTTCTGGGGATTCAACTGTTAGATGCATTTAGTGAAATAAAAAATAAACTTATTGATAAAAATCTAATTTTCTTCTATTTAAAAAGCCTTCCTAAATTTGCTTCATGGAAACCATGTATACTCTAGAAGAAGAAATTCAACAAACATTTTTCTTTATTTTGTAGTCAAACTTTAGATTATATGTTTAATACACTTTTAAAACATTTCTTTAAAAGTAGTAGGTCAGTTGCTAAAATTTGTATGTAACTGTTAAGATATTAACAATGTATTTTATGAGAGAAATTATAGATGTGACAAGATACGAACCTTGTTTTTATAATTGGTTATAAAACTTATACTTGTTTTATAATGACTGAGGAGAAATTTAGAATTTTGTGTAAATGAAATGTACAGAGTTATGAAAAATCATAAATAAATGTATCCAAATATTTTTTTGGATCTATAGTAAAGTAACTGCTTTATATCTCCTAAAAGTAGAACATGTTGAGTGTTGATTGTAACAGCAGCCGTTACAATGATAACTGATTCATATTCAATTCCTTGGTAAAATCTTTCTTAATCTTCACAGGCTAGGTTGGTTACTACTTCTTCTGGATTATTATACTATTGTCCATAGCTTTATTATAGAATTCAACATAACACATTACAGACATCTCTTGGTATACAGGAGGATTGGTTCCAGGACCTTCTGAACATACCTTAATCCGTGCATACTAAAGTCCCACTGTTGGTTCTGTGGAACCTTTGTATATGAAAAGTTGGCCCTTGCTATATGCAGCTTTTTCATCCCATGAATACTTCAATCCAAGTGTTGGGTTGAAAAAAATCTATATATAAGTAGACCTGTGCAGTTGGAGCCCATGTTGTTCAAAGATCAACTGTATATCATAGCCATACAAACAAAACAGGCATCACTGCTTGGTGGAGGAATGAAGTGGGATAAAACCAGTGCTTAAATGAATTAATAATCTCAATTAAACAACAACAAAAAAAAACACCAAAAACCTTACACTATGATCAGTTTGCTCATGCTCATTCTATCTAATGCATCAAGAAGAAGTCATGGGCTGAGTTAACAGGAACTGTAGGGAAAAAAGGAGAAAAAAGGAAAAAAAAAAGAAGGGAAGGGAAGGAGGGAGGGAAGAAAAATGGGAGAAAAAGAGTAAGGAAGAAAAGGAAGAAGAAAAAGAAAATGTTTTGGAGAATGGAATGGTTTAGCTTTAAAAATTATCTACCCGTTTAATGGGAAGAAATGTTCTCAAAGGGAAATTAGCATATTTTAATGAAAGAAATATTCAATTATAATTATAATAATTGTCCTATTTAAATTATTTCTATTCTTTTACATATGATAATGGAGATGCTATATTAATTAAGCCAGTATGATTCTGAATTAAAAAATTAGTGTTAGTAAAACAAAACAGAAAACAGCAACAACAACAACAACAAACACCAGGGCAGGGCAAAGTGGCTCACGCCTGTGATCCCGGCAGTTTGGGAGGCCAAGGTAGGGTGGATCACTTGAGGTCAGGAGTTCAAGACCAACCTGGTCAACATGGTGAAATCCCGTCTCTACTAAAAATACAAAAAAAAAAAAAATAGCTGAGTGTGGTGGCATGTGCCTCTTAATTCTAGCTACGTGGGAGGCTGAGGCAGGAGAACTGCTTGAACCTGGGAGATGGAGGTTGCATTGAGCCGAGATTATGCCACTGCATTCCAACCAAGGTGACAGAAAACAAAAACCTCTCCATAATCTGAGTACTCAGCATGAAGTGAAAACATTTTTTATAGTAACTCTACCAAGTCTAATAATGTACTCTCCTACGTTACCAAGCACTGAAAACATTCCCATAGTTATATCCTGGGAGGAGTGGAAGTGAATTTGTTTCTTAGGGAAGAAAAGAGAATCATTTACCCAGTAACATTAGTCCATAGTAATTATTTTTCTTACAGTCCAACCCAACCTTATCTTTAATACACAGGCAGAAAACCAGGATAATTATGAATAAAGCCAGAAACATATCTAACATAAAAACCAGTATTACCAGTAAAAGTGGAGTTTGTTTGGCAGAAGACGTCAACTCTAATAATCAATCCTTTGTTGAGATTGACACTTGCACCTGGGATGTAAACTTGTTAAGTCAGAAGCGAAACTGTTTCTCTAAGTCTCATTCTTAAAAGGATCAAGAACTGTCTGCATGGTAAGGAAAGACTGCATGAAAGTTTGGAAAGAGCACAGGTTTAGAAGTCAAATTGCCCTGGAGTTGAACAGCTGTTTGTCCTTGAGCGAATTATTTAAATTCTCCATATCTAGGTATCCTCTGCTATTATACAAGCAATTGAAATATTTCTATCACAGGATTTTTTTGGAGTGAAAAGTGAAATAATGCATAGATGCTTTTGCAGCTTCTGTTTGTTATCAATGTGATACCGAGCCTATATTATAAAAATCGTAAGATGTTTGTTTTACTTATTTTCCTTTCTTTTTTGTCCCTTTCTTGCTCCATGGAAGAATACTTGCACCTAGTCATTTCAGTAGAGGGTAGTTACTAATAATTGATAACTTCATATCTTGACCCCTGGGGCTGCTCACAGGTTAATGAACTTGTTTTTCTTTCGAAGAACAATGATCCTTAGGTGAGGCAGACCTCCTTGATGGCATCCAGAAGTTTGATGGGGCCAAGCATGCAAGCAGCTTTGATCACCTGGAAATCTAACCTCTCACATACCTACCTTACTCACAAAAAGCCCCCAGTTTTGTTCAAAGACAGGTCAGATTTGTGAGTTTGCCTCTACGGTCCTCACACTTTGTCCAAATTGAATAAACCTTTTTCTGCTTCCAAGCACTGATGTGTCAGCGCACTAACTACTGAAACCTAGCTTTTGGGGTTCTACAACAAATGCATGAGTCATTCACTCAGGATTAAAGCAAATGACTTCAGTTATCTCTAGCAAAAAAAAAATCTTGAAGTGAGTTAAATTAATTATGAAAATTGTGTTTATCTTCAAATATTCTCATCCCCCTTATTCTCTCTGCTATCAACATACACAAACAAAGCAAAAGTTAATCATCAAGAGACACCATTTCATGCTTCAAATTTCATGCAGAATATTATTCTTTGGCATAAATAAAGGACAAATTGGCATATTTTACCATTAGTATTTGTAATACAGAATAATATGACAAAGCGACATTTTCTTTTAAAACCATGCTACATATATACAAAATAAAGACATCACTTTAAAAAAATTGAGAACAGAAAATGACTATTCATCACATGTCATAGGTAAATCAATAAAATGCTCATGTAATCTGAAAAGATTCACACAGCTGGTTCAATATGAACTAAGCCTTGATCTTACTTGTAAAGGCCTAAAAATACCTTGGCCGGAATTTTGTTTCCAGTTCTAAGCTACCAAAATGAGTTTCACTTCTCAGCAGAATCTATTTTGTGGACTCAGCAGAAGAAATAATCTTGCATTTTTTAAAAAGAAAATAATCAATATCCATAACACATAGGGACCATGGGTCATTCTCCCATCTGTTAGGACATTTACATGAGAAATAACACCATAGTTTGGATGAAAGAAAACTTCTACTCACGCCTCAAAAGAGCCAGATTTATGAGACTCAAATTTCACTAAGCATCGAAAGTAGGAAAAAATGGTGAGAAAAGGTTTCCTTTAAGATTTAATTTTGTTTGTATTTGTTTCCATAATTGTGAAAAATAGTCATCCATTTGAATGATGAACTATTATTTTAAAGCAAATAGAAGAGGCCAGTGATACCTGAATTTCCCAGGGAGCATTTTTAAATGTTGGAAAACGAACACAGGTTTAAATGAATAAATTAGTCTAAATATTGAGTCTAATGAAATAACGAAATTATTGTTAAACTTCAGTAATTTTAAAGATTTGATCCATGCCAAAGAGGTTGAATTTGTTCTTTTAGTTGAATACATTTGGTCAAAATCCAAACCTCCAGTAAAAATGTTATTCTAAGATACACACACACACACACACACATACACACACACGAATTAGGTTTTAACCTCACAGATTTATATATACACATATTCTATATATAATATAAATTACATTTTAGCTTCAGAATGAAAAATATAATGCCTTAGAACATTTATATATAGTAAATCAATGTGATTATGATATTCTCAGAATTATTTCCTGATAACAATCACTTTCTGTTCACATTTTTCTTTCAAATCTGAAATTTTTGAGAGTTTAAATAGAAATACAAAGCCATCTTATCCAAAGAAGTGTCTCTGAAGGGTCAAGTTTAGGTACAAGTGCAAATCTTCTGCTATTGCAGCTCAGTATATTTAAGCAGAGCTTAAATGGAAGAGCTGGAGGTGGGGAGGAAAGAGGGGCCTAAGAAGCATGTGCTGCAGGGCTGGCTGCCTGAGTGCCCAGCTTCCATTCCAGTCTGCTGACATGTGAGCGGCAAAGTGACTCAAATCTTTCTAAGTCTCATTTCCTCATCAGTAAAATGGCCATAAGAATTTCTAAGGCGCTGTGGTGATTCGAGAAGATAAATTAGTGCTTGGCATTTACTTAGTGCCTGGGTTATAATATTATTTTAAAAGAGAGAGGATGAAGGAATAGTGTGAAGATGACACCCATGATATTAACTATCAGTGACAACGTGTAAGCAGGAGGAAAGCCTAAAGTTTGCTCTTCTGTTCCTAGGCCCTCAGCCTCCCAAAGGCACTCCAAGGTGGGTTAAAGCCAGGGGCCCTGGTGAACCATAGTATTGGGGGCTGGAAACTCAGAACTCCAAATGAAAGGTTAAAACCCTACTGTTCTGTGAGGCATGTTGACCTTGGATTTCTACTTGCTGGGTTCCTTTTCTTTCTGGGAACTTGTCTCTCGCATGGCTGGTGTGGTAAGAGAAGCCCCCAGGTATCCTCTCGCTCCTCAGAATACATCTTCTTCCTATCCTTCTCTCTTCCTGGCTCCTCAGAACTGACCTTTCCCATCGGAAAGCCAGCCTTTAGTCTAAAAAAAGGAGTTTCTGCAATTCACACATGGCCTATCCTAGCTTACCAGGGCAAAACATCCCGTCAGAGTTTGAGGCCAAAGCAAGCCCTCACTATTAAAGTCGAAATATGCCAGGTTCCAGTAGCCTTTGGGTATAAGTAACATTAACATTAGTATTAAATATTCAAACACCGTTCCCCCAATAGAGATGTGCAAAACTTTAACCCCTATATTGAGTCATATTCAAATTAGTGTCTCCCCTTTGACCTGGTGTAATTGGCTTCCTGTGAGCCATTTGGAGGCTGCATCTGATGCTACTGCCCTCCAAGCTAATGCTGTTTGTTGCCGTGACTGCTTTGCAAACTCAGCTGAAATGTGTACTGTATTATGCAGAAGTACAGAGTCCACCTTTCCACTCCACTTTATAAAGTTCGGATTCCAGGACCCAAAGCAGAACTGCTCCGTCCTAAGTTTCACAAGGGTGTTCTCCTAAATGGCCTAGGTTTCCTAAACGGGACAATATTTTCACATTCTTGTAATATACACAGGGTGAGGTCCGGAGTGCCAGACCTCACACTTGATCAGTGGGTACTTCTATGTAAAGGGGTTTCAGGAGATTTTTTTCAATTTATACTTTGCACTGAAACTTATTGTTGGGGATGTTGGTTCTAATTAGCTTACTTTATAACCACAAAGAAAATGCAGATACAGTCATTGAACTAAAAGGCTTTCTTGCTGCTGTTCTCCCTCCACTCTGGAGGACTCAGAGCTAGTTCTGCAGGTCAGCAGGGCAAGAGATGCTCTTTTGTCCTGCACTGTTATCATCCCCACTTCAGGAAGAGCAGTGAAAGCCTCCTTTCTCCTTCTCTACAAAAATCAATTCCTAAATGCATCTAGACTGGAAATAAACTGACAACTAGTGAAGTAGCTAAACTTCACATTTATTTGACAAAGCCCAAAGACAAAAATGGAATTACATATATACAGCACACCTTTTCAACTTGGACTATCTTGTTTTCAGGGTTCAATTTCATATCTGTAACTTCAGTTCATCATTCCTGGCTTTTTGTCAGGCTTCAATCTTATAACCTATTGGCTAGTTAGTCCTAGATTTGAATCAACCATAAACTTGGTATGCACAGTTTGTTTCCTTATATACTGTCAATAAAAGTATAGATCAGATTAAATCTAGGCATTCAATGGCCCACAATTAATGAATGTACTAGTTGGGTTGTTCAAACAGATAAAAATCCTCTTATCTTTACTATCATCCTAGGTAATCTTCTTTCCTTCATTCATGATAGAACGTCATGAGAAACTGTGCTAACTACCTTGCTACATTAAGGTTAAATGAACTATTCTAGCAATCCCTAAAATAAAGGAAAATTAATTTCATTTCTCATCATTTTTGTCCTAAGAACACTAGCTAACCATTATTAGTTACTGCTTTATTCTCTAAGTGCTACAAAGTTCAATCAAGAATATCTCCCAAAATCAGAAACTATCCAGCGTTTTTGACATTCACTTTATTGTCTTATTTAAAATCACAAACCTATTTGCCCAGCTCCACTCTCAGGACATCTCTTTGTTTACATGATTTCTGAAAACTAAACATGGGTTTCATCAATCACAATCCCATTTCTAAGTTAGCATACATGATGTATTTGAACTTGGAGATGTGAACTTCTTTTGAACACTCAAGATTCACCCACATGTACTCTATCATTTTTATTTTACAGATTATTCTCTTTGAATGAGTGTGCTCCCTAACATTTTTGGACCTTGACCTGAGATTACAATTAGAGGTCCACATATCCATGATTTGCCACAAATACATCTTTAAAACATCCTGAAAAGCCGAGTTCAAATTTAAAACTTGAGAGGCCCTTTGGAGTTCTATGGCCTCTTCTCACTCCAGAGCTGTCTGTATTAGGCAGTTTCCACAACCCATGGACATATGTAAAAACACCTTCTCCCACATGCAAGAAGCCACCCCAGGTAAACTGAGCCCAGGGAAGAAGACTGAATATGTCTTCAGATGTGCTTGGGACCATTTGGTCATGAACTCAGGAACATGAACAGAAGAGAGGGCGTGAGCTCCAGTGTGGAGAGGCATCCCTTGTGCAGGTCTAAAAATGGTACTACCTTTGCAGTTGAATGGTGCATCTTCCTCATTGCTATCTACCAATATCAACCTTTGATTATTTTACTGCTCTTGATGGTTTCCCTCCAAACATATCTGGAAATCGGTGTTTCCTTTAGAATTTTACACAATGCTTATTCTCACTTTTCTCCCCTTGAACATTCTTATGGATTTAAGAACCTCTTCTGCACACACCCTTCTTCATTATTTACCTCTCTTTCAGTCTTTATACATGATACCTCCCATACAATTAGACACACAGAAAACCCAACCACTTTATACTATTTCCCAGAAGAGCTGATACACACCAACTAATATCTAATTATCTGGCTTCCAATCCTCCACCTACCATTCAGTAGCCATGACATCTCAAGCTTTCTGGCTACATTTATTATTTCATGCAAAATAAAAAAATAATGATAACTGTCATGGCATTTTCACATGATTGTTTCAAGGATAAAATGGGGAGAATGTATGAGAAAGTAATATTTGGATGCTACAAAATGTCACATAAATGATTGGAATTATTGCGGCTACCACTCCAAACTTGTTCTTAATGATTAAATAGCATTACTCTTCAATTCCCTGCTCACCTCCTTTTGGAGAATCAAGTTTCTATTTTATTTTAAAGTTTATCTGTTTATTCTTAGAATACATGAATATTATTTATTCCTAGTAACAGGAGTGTGGAGCTGTCCTTATTGGCCTCTTTATTAATGTGGAATTCCAATTAAACCAAATGGACAAATAAAAATTCAGAAGGACAGAAATATTACTAATAAGCATGCATGATTCTACTCTGATTCATCCTGTGCCATGTATATTATAGTCTATAGTAAAACAATCTATGTATTTGCAGTTAATTTAATTTTTTATTCACATTTGTAGCTACTCCTGAACTTAATTGTAAGTTCCTTAAGAAAAAGGTTTTCTTTAATGTGTCCTGGCTTCCCTCTCCTTTACAACAGAGTGCTTAGAATATAACTTCTTTAAAAATGCTGATGAAACCAACAGGGTTTAAACACAAAGATGACCTTCCACATCCTACAACATGGACTTTAAGGTCTGCTGGTCCTGACTATAGACATCTGTAACTAAAAATGAAAAATGTATGTGGGAAAATTTGCCTTTCAAATATTTGGTAAGATTTTCTGGGTGCTTGTCCAAGGTATTTTTGGTTATAAATTCCCTAATAGTCGTTCACATTTTCTACGACTGGTAAACGATGAATTTTGTCCAGGAAAGTTTTTTTTAGTTGCTCATTATGTTGGATGACCAATACTTATAAAAGAGGAAACTCGACTGCATCATTTCTGTAGTAACAAACCAAAATATATCTATTTTCTCATTTCGTTCATGAACCTTCTTCTAATCACTCATGCTATCTCAGGCATAGAGTTAATTCGATGTTTCTAAGTAACCCTGATGTAATAAACATTGAAAAGTTAATAGTGCTCAGTGTTTACATAATCACTTAATCTAGGAAAAGATGTTAATTTTGTTAGGGTCCATTACCATCTGGGACTAACAGGACAATTTTTGCTATGATACCACAGGCTTGGCCCCTTTTTCTCCATAAAAGGTGGCAACACTTTACTAAAAGATGCTTAGAATAAAGAAGTTATTTTAACATATTAATGCAAAAGATAGAAAGGCAAAATTAGAAAAGACATTTTAAAACATTATCAACTTTTTCCCGCCAATTCTAACAACGCTAGAAGTAACAAACTGTAAAGTGTTTGCAATCTGGAATATTTAAAATCTCAACCTAATCCAAGTTTTAAGAAAAACGTCTTTATGTGGATCCAAATAAACTTGTGTACTGGTGGCTATAAAACATTTCATTAATTACAAATGACTCAAAACACAATAGTGATGCTTTCTATTTAACTTACTCAGGAAAAAGACACGGAACACATAAGAAAGAGAACCTTGAGAAGCAATGGAGGGAAGGCCTCCTGGCTTCTGTCTCCCAGATTCTGCAAACCACTTGTCTGTTTAGTGTTGCTATGAAGGAATACCTGAGGCTGGGAGACTTATAGAGGAGTTTATTTAGCTTGTGAATCTGGTGGCTGAAAGACTGGGCATCTGGTGAAGGCCTCAGGCTGCTCCCACTCATGGCAGAAGACAAAGGGGAGCCAGCGTGCAGAGATCCATAAGGAGAGGGAGGGAGAAAGAGAGAGAGGAAGAGGGGAGCTGCCAGGCTCCTTTCAACAACCAGCTCTCAAGGGAACTAATCAAGTGAGCACTCACTCATTACTGTGAGGACAGCACCCAGCTATTCATGAGGGATCTGCTCTTATGATCCAAACACCTGCCATTAGGCCACACCTTGTACACTGCGGACCAGATTTCAACATGACAACTAGGGGTACAAACCTCCAAATGGCACCACTCTCTGAGAGTTGCCTGATTAAGCTCTGAACTTTGCTCACAGATAAATACAGGATCCACTAGTTGTAAGATCAGTCATTCTTTGAGCTGATAAAGGCCAGAGAGTCCTTTTGTGTAAAGCATTCCACCAAGTCTTTAAGAAAATGCTCAAGGTCAAGTGTCCCCTGTTTACCCACTTTTATCTTAAAAGGAAAATGTACCTTTTATACTCCCTTTTAATTTGTCCCATTTCTAAGACAGCAGAATTGTCAGAATTCCTACTCTTTGCAATCATGGAGGCACAGCTTGAATCCCTGAAAGGTGTCGGTTTGTGTGGGGCTACCAGCGCGTAGGGAAGTACTGGGTTCATTTGATGGGACAGAGCTGTACAAGATAAGAGTTAAGCTTTTGATTTAATCGTGCGAAACATTCGATCTTTATATTTTCAGTTATACAATATATTTTTGTCTGAATAATCTCTGCTTGGCTTTGTGTTATGTAAATATAATATTGCCAACTAAAAATTACCATCTTGTAAATACTATATGTGGTGGCTGATATTCGCAAAATATTGCCTGGCAGGCAATGGGCTTACCCTTATAACAAAAAATGCAAGGTACCTGATGGAATATCTGAATTGTTTAACGCGTCTTTATGAGTGATTCCTGAATGCAGACACCTCATACGTTCACTTACACATATACCAGTGTATAGCATTGATGAGAAATCGTGTTTATCATTCATACATTAGTCATTGAAAATTAATTGTACATTTTACATACATACATAAGCTAAATTGGCATCCAAATAAATGCTTAAATCACTGGTCTTATAAGAAGCACTTTCCTCTGCTGAATGGTTAAACTGCTGCTGTCAGATTGAATATAATTAGTGCTGCTGATATGCAAAGAATTGCTCTGTCAGGAAATGTCACTGTCATTGAGTACTGTTACTTGCCTGCATTCAATTTTCTGTCTGGCTCAGAAAATTTTAATAACAGGTTGGAAATCACATGTAAAATTTTAACCAATTTTCATAAAAATACCTTATTTCATTTTCATTTTGCTCTCATATAATCTTTGGTTGTCATAAAGTAGGATACTAAACACATCTTATTTCCTTAACTTTTATTGCCTTTTCTCCTTTGAAGGTAGACATTTAGGGTTCATTTTTTTCCTTAGTACTTTTCAAATTTTTAATGGAAGTTTAATTTCATTGAAAATGACAAAAGAAGAGAAAGGGCAGCGGGATGCAGAGGTTGCAGAAACACATGTGAGCAAAGTTACCTTCCCTATGTCTTCACGGAGAGGAGACTTCTTTAATGTCCCGGGAACATGCAACTAGTACCTACATTTTTAAAATTGCCTCTAATCAGTAGAAATTGTGGTATGTAGACTACTGTTAATCAGGGCCTAGTGCAGTCAGGAGAGTCAGATGTTTCTATTACGTAATCTACTTCAATATAAATCTATAATCTGTCTCCAGTGACTTCAAAATTCTTTGTACGAAACTTGAGGTCTGAAGAGCAGAGATATTTTAATCTCTTCTTTTAGTTAAAGTATATAGTTTTGAAAAAGGAAAGATGATATTGGGTTTGAAAAATTGGTTCTGCAGAGTAGAAGAAAAGGACACTTCCTACATTAGGTTCATGACACCAACATAAAGGACTCCTGGCAAGTGACAGTGAAGGATTAAGACGAGTGCTTTGTGAGGAAGACCATTAGTCAAGGAGCTCTTAAGGAAAATTTGAGGGACTGAGGGAAATATATAGTTGGAATAGTGAAATATTGATGGACAGAAACAAAAGGGGGTAGTTGCTGATACTTGGATATTCTAGAAGGTACTGTCGTTTGTCTGCAGTCAATTTTCTGCCTGGCTCAGTACAAATCAGCAGGAAGGTAGATAGGAAGTTTTTGCGGTTTCTAATATTTATACAGTAATGCACAGAGAATGAATCATCATAATAATAATGAAGAAGAAGATAAACACAAAGTTTCACTGAGACTTACAGGGATATAATTGACTGGAATATAGCAATGGGGAGGTGAATCTTGTTAAAAGGAAAGTGCTCTAATTGATAGGAAAGATAATAGCACTTTGTTATGAAGAATGGGAAAACAGAATCTTATGTGTACAAATTGTTAGACGTAAATTTAGCCAATTCTTTTCAAATTATTCATATTACAGAAGATAAAGTCCAGAGAGATTTACATATCCCTTAAATCCAAGTTACTATAGTCAGAGAGAGAGAATGGATAATTATAACTTCACAAGGACCATAAAGGAGCAGTACATACTGGTGAAGAATGAGGTGAGAGCGGGAACAAGCTATTTAGACATTTTCCAGAAAACATGCAATCTGATATACTCTGAATTTAACTTTTTGACAATTTTTCTTAGAAGAGAGAGAGTATAATCAGGAGTCCTACTGCTTGTAAGTTGATTGTGACCAAGAAAAAAAAAAGGAATTGGTAATTTAATTGAAATCCAGAATTACTTAGTACAGAACTTACTATTATAGACTCCAGGAAAACAGAGATATTTGTTACATACATTCCCCTTTTCCCTGCTTGTGCTAACCTGACTGCTTAGAAGCATCTTCTTCTGTCTTTAATTGGAGAGTTGATTGATATACCACTGTGTTATCTCTTCAGATATTCAGACGCTTGATGCAATGGGAAGGAAGTCCAGATATGGAGAGGGCCATATAACTTCTCATCTAAACAAAGATACTTGTGAGAGTGAATGAGTATGCTCACTGAATAGATAAAATCTAGCCTGTCCTGGACAAATCAGGCATAGGTACTTATTGGTGGGGAAGGGAAACATGGTTTCTATTTCTTTTCTAATGTGGAACTAAGAAGGCCATTAGTCAATTTTCTATCTCTACCTTTCTGCTTGTTCTAGCCTTCACACTAGTTTGTGAGTCCCAGGCTTCTTCCATAGTCAATCCCCTACAGTCCTGCTAGTTTCCTGCTTGTCAGGGCTGCTGGGACCATCCTGTGCTGCTACTGTAAAATTCCAGACATAGAAGAAACTGAGGTCAAATAACACATTTCCCCTTTGCCCCTCAGCTGAATAATGGAAGAGATAGTATAAATTTACACAAACCAGCTCTCCTGCTAAAGATGGTTGAGAAAGACTCCACATACTCAGATGGACAGAAAGAGGGGACCAAGTAAATCCACCTACATGATCTAAAATTCCTTTCTCACTTCAGAAAATTTAAAAAGAAGGTGGTGGTTGTCGTGGTGGGAGAGCTGGGGAGACAACAATAGCTTGTAACACAAGAGTAAGAGAACGTAGCCCTTAGGATGCGGGGGAGGCAGCACATTTGGAAAGGGTCTACTACAGCCTACAGAAATAGATTTTTGAAAGCATATGTTTTGGGCTCGAAATACATTTAAACATGGCTTTCACGGGGGAAAAAGGAAAACACAGCAGGAGTGATAATAAGAGGGGGACCAACCAAGAGTGAAAGAAAGTAAGCTGAGAAAAAAAAAGAACGTGTTGATATGATTTTAAAAAATGGAGAGTAACTAAAATTCAATAGCAGAGTATTAATCTTCATTGGAAATACTGCAAAAGGACCGTAAAATGCAGAATTTCAATTAGTGATACAGATGACAACAATGGAAAGTAAACTATGAACATAGTATGTTAAAATTATGGAAAAATGGCATAGTTAATTAAGGATGAGTAAACCCTAAGAATAGTCAAAAACAAACTTAGAAACAATGAAAATAACCAACACTACACTGAATATCTATTACATAGTGAACACTCTTCTAAGTGCTCTAACTCATTTGAAGCTCAAAACAATTCTATTTGTTGTTACACTACTACATCTACTTCATAAAGGAGAAACTGAGGGACAGAGAGGGCAAGTTACATGCTCAAGTTCCCAAAGAAAGTGGAAGAGCAAAGTCTTCAACTTAAGCAGTTTTGCACCAGAGCCCATGCTCTACATGTAACCATTATGTTATCATGTCTCCCTAAGGCAAAAGAAAAATTCTTAAACTATAACAGATTAAAATTTACCTATTGTAATAAAGAATGAGAGTATCTAATATGAAACTTTTAAAAAGATATTATGTAAAATTTATGGTGAGATTAGCAAACATTTCTTGGAGAATAATTGGAGTTTTAGGACACAAAAACATATTACCTGAATAGAACAAAGTTCAGGTTGAAGTCACATTTTCCTGTACATTAAATTTTAGAAAAAAGGAAGTAATACATATATTTTTAAAGGACTAAGATTGCATCATTTTAAAAAATGTCTTAAGAAGTTACCATTTGTAGATTTTGGATATTTGTCCTTTGTCTGATGCATGGTTTGGGAATATTTTCTCCAATTCTGTGGGTTGTCTGTTTACTCTGTTGATTATTTATTTTGCTGTGCAGAAGCTTTTTAGTTTAATTAGGTCCCATCTATTTATTTTTGTTATTGTTGCATTTGTTTTTGGGTTTTTGGTCATGAACTCTTTGCATATGCCAACACCTAGAAGAGTTTTACTAATATTAACTCCTAGAATTTTTATGGTTTCAAGTCTTAGATTAAATCTTTGATCTATCTTGAGTTGATTTTTGTATAGAGTGAGAGATAAGAATATAGTTTGATTCTTCTGCATGTGGCTTGCCAATTAGCACAACACCATTTATTGAATAGGGTGTCTGTACTAGGAAATTTTTGCACTGCTGTAAAGAAATATCCGAGACTGAGTAATTTATAAAGGAAGGAGGTTGAATTGACTCACAGATCTGCATGGATGGGGAGGCCTCAGGAAATTTACAATCATGGCAGAAGGGGAAGCAAACACATATTCACAAGGCAGCAGGAGACAGAGTGCAAGCAAGAGCAAGGAAAATTGCTTTATGAAACCATCAGATCTCATGAGAACTCACTATCATGAGAACAGAAAGGCAGAAATCTGCTCCCATAATCTAGTCACCTCTTATTGGATGCCTCCTTCAACACCTGGGAACTACAATTCAAGATTTGGGTGGGGACACAAAGCCTAACTATTTCAGTGTCCTTTCCCAACTTTATGTTTGTATTTGCTTTGTTGAAGATCAGTTGGCTGTAAGTATTTGGCTTCATTTCTGGGTTTCCTATTCTGTTTCATCGGTCTTTGTGCCTGTTTTTCTACCAGTACCATGCTGTTTTGGTAACTGTAGCTTTGTAGTATAGTTTGAAGTCAAGTGATGTGATGCCTCCAGATTTGTTCTTTTTGCTTGGTCTTACTTTGGCTATGTGAGTTTTTTCAGCTACAAGGAACTCAAACAAATCATCAAGAAAAGTCAACCCCATCAAACAGTGGGCAAATGGCTGAGCCTGGGCAACATGGCAAAACCATGTCTCTACAAAAAATACGAAAATTAGCTGGGCATGGTGGCACACACCTGTAGTACCAGCTACTTGGGAGGCTGGGGTAGGAGAATCACCTGAGCCAGGGATATTGAGGCTGCAGTGAGCTGAGACCATGCCACTGCACTTCAGACTCTTGCTTGGGTGACAAAGTGAGACCCTGCCTCAGCAAAAAAAAATAGTGAGCAAATGACATGAATAGACAATTCTCAAAAGAAGATATACAAATGACCAAATAAATATATGGAAAAATGTTCAGCATCACTAATTAACAGGGAAATGCAAATTAAAACCACAATGAGATACCACTTTACTCCTGCCAGAATGGCCATAATTATAAAATATGTTGTCATGGATGTGGTGAAAATGGAACACTTTTACACTGCTGGTAAGAATGTAAACTAGTACCATCACTGTGGAAAACAGTATGGAGATTCCTTAAAGAGCTAAAAGCAGAACTACCATTTGATCCAGCAATCACTCTACTGGCTGTCTACCCAAAGGAAAATAAATCGTTATATGAAAAAGACAATTGCACATACATGTTTATAGCAACACAATTCACAATTGCAAAATTATGGAACCAGCCTAAATGCCCATCAACTAATGAATGGATAAAGAAAATGTGGTACATGGCCGGGTGCGGTGGCTCATTGCCTGTAATCCCAGCACTTTGGGAGGCCAAAGCAAGCAGATCATGAATCAAGAGTTCGAGTACAGCCTGACCAACATGGTGAAACCCTGTCTCTACTAAAAATACAAAAATTAGTTGGGCATGGTGGCAGAGGCCTGTAACGCTAGCTACTCAGGAGGCTGACGCAAGAGAATCACTGGAACCCCGGAGGCAGAGTTGCAGTGAGCTGAGGCCACTCCATTCCAACCTGGAATACAGAGCAAGACTCTGTCTCAAAAAAATAAACAAAATAAATACATATACATATATATACACATAACAAACACACACACCATGGAATACTACTCAGCCATAGAAAGGAACAAAATAATGGCATTCTCAGCAACCTGGATGGAGCTGGAGACCCTTACTCTAAGTGATGTAACTTAGGAATGGAAAACCAAATATTGTATGTTCTCACTTATAAGTGGGAGCTAAGGTATGAGGACCCAAAGGCATAAGAGTAATATAATGGACTTTGGGGACTCAGGGGGAAGATAGAGACGGGGGTGAGGGATAAAAGACCACACACTGGGTACAGTGTTCACTGCTCAGGTGATGGATGCAACATATTCTCAGAAATCGCCACCAAACAACTTATCCATGTAACAAAAATCACCTGTTACTCCAGAAATATTGAAATAAAAATATTTACGTAGTGATGGTAATTTAAATGCTGATTATTGGTTTTAAAGTTTTAAACTGAATCTAAGAAGAAAAAAAGAGAAAGACAATTCTTGTTGTAGGTCAGACTAGGAATGATAACTATTGAAAATCTAAAAGAAAAAAGGCAATGATGAGAAAAGGTAGAGGAAAGGATAGAGATATCAGTCTACCTAACCAACGTAAGAGATAATAAAATAATTGACTATAGTTGATGGAACAAAAAAGAGTTACCGTTCGTATGCAAATTTAGCAGAAAGACAATTTTAAATAAAGTCTTAAAGAGTTTCATAATTATATGCCTTTCCATTAAAAAATACCAAGTTCAGTTTTAAAAACACTGAATAATTAGGAAAGATTGAGATTTTTAAAATGATGGTAAATATTATAACCAACATATATTCATATATGGTTATAAACTATAATATATATATCAAAATTCATCTTTGACCTTGCTTAATATCAACCACAAATACACATGCACACACATACAAGAATCTCTTTGTTTCTCTTTTGAACAAATATTTTTTCTTCTTTCAGTTGGCTTTTCTCAAAGTATACTTATGGAATACTTTTACCTCCTTTCCTCCAAAACAAACAAACAAAATTCAAAGGACAATTTTTTTCTCTAAAGATTCCTGTCTGTACCAGTTGGTAAAAACAGATACAAAACTTGAAGACTGAAAAAAAAAAAAAGAAAGCTACTGACAAATTTAATGGACCTCACTTATAAATGTAAAAGACCTAGATAAAATATCAGCAAATAAAATATAGCAACTTATCAAAAGAATAATACATGATCAAAAAGTAGGGTATATTCTAAGAACACAAGATTGCTTAATATTAAGAAATAGTCATAGAATATAGCTCATCAATAAGTTAAATAAGAAATTGTGAGAGATACTAGAATTGCATTTGCTTAATTAAACATGCATTCCTTGAATCTTAAGTTAGTAATTAAAATATCCTTCCTTTGTATGATAAAGAATTTCAATCTCAAACAATAGGTTGAAATCATACTGAATGGTAAAATATTAGTGGTATTCCCATTTCTATCAGGAATAAGACAAGGGTAACCGTCTTTACTGAGATTTTTTTTAAAGGTTCATTCTCAGACAATTTAACAGATCAATAGTTTTTGTTGTGTTTATGTTTTTATTTGTTTGTTCTGCTGCAAGACATCCACCTACTTTTCACCTCTGAGGGAAATATTTATGGCCTGTGGTGAAACGGTGCTTAAGACAGAAGAAAATTCAGAGGCAATTTAGGGAGTAAATGTTAATAAGAAAGAGAAAAGATTGTGACCATAGGAATGAAAGGCTAAGGCTGCAAATCTTCATTTAGTAACTTAGATGATGATTTTAAGAAAAGCTGCTAAGTATGCATTTTTTATTGTGTAAAAGGCAGTCTGTAATGCAAACCTCCTACTAAGGTTCCCCTACGAAAAGCTATAAACTGGTGGTCGCCAACCCCTTGGCCATGAACTGGTGGCCTGCTAGGAATCTGGCTGCACAGCAGGAGGTGAGCTGCCTCGAGCTTCATCTGTATTGACAGACGCTCCTCCTCCTCCTCCTCGCTGGCATTACTTCTGAGCTCCGCCTCCTGTCAGATCATCAGCAGCATTAGATTCTCATAGTACTGTTGTGAACCGTACACCTAAG
Organism: Cacajao melanocephalus; assembly: GCA_963573385.1. Classification (NCBI taxonomy): domain Eukaryota; kingdom Metazoa; phylum Chordata; class Mammalia; order Primates; family Pitheciidae; genus Cacajao; species Cacajao melanocephalus. The sequence goes on along the minus strand of CAUYLG010071712.1, from coordinate 27,927 downwards.
GGATCTAAATTGTGTACTCTTTATGAGAATTGAATGCCTGATGATCTGTCACTGTCTACCATCAACCCCAGATGGGGCCGTCTAGTTGCAGAAAAACGAGCTCAGGGCTCCCACTGATTCTACATTATGATGGGTTGTATAATTATTTCATTATATATTATGGTGTAATAATAACAGAAATAAAGTGTTCAATAAATATAACATTCTTGAATCATCCTGAAACCACCCCAACTTCCTCACCCTGTCTGTGGAAGTTTTCTTTCATGAAACCTGTCCCTGGTGCCAAAAAGGTTGGGGACTGCTGCTGTGCACCCACAAGGCAGAGCAGAATTTCTTTTGGGTGGGTGTGCAAATAGGCGTTGAGTACTACTTCAAGTGCAGCATAGAGCAAAGGAGAGCTTGTTCACAGGGGAGAGATAAGGATATGGCAACAATGATGTAAAAAAGAAAAACTATCATTAATTATTTCTAGATAATCACTGCCTACTGAAAAAACCCAATAATAATTGAAAATCAATTATAATAAGAGTTTCATGAGGGGGCTATTTATAAAAACTACAAAAAATCAGTATCTTTCTTATGAGAATAAAAACATATGACATATGATGAAAAATATCTGATTCACAGAAGCAGCAATAACCATTATCAAAAACACAGACACAAGCGGATCAAAAATGTGTAACACTATGAAAACAATTACAAAATGTTATGGAGAGAAACAACTTGAGTAAATTAAGACACACAGTAAAGCTAGACAAAAATAGTCATAAATTTCAATTTCAAAATTGAAAAAATAAAGAAATTTGCATATACAGATATTAAGAGAACGATAATTAGATTGGTATAGTCTAGAAATCCCAAAAGTATACACAAGTACATACAGATATTTAGTATCTGATAAGACAACATTTCAAATAGTAGAGACAGGGTTCTGGCTTTTGGTCATGGCAGAAGGAAATGTTCAGTGAACCCTTCCAAGGATAATAATTATAAAAACGGAATAAAACATGATTTTCAAAACCTAATTTTTTCCCTTATGTTAAGTGAAATAATTCAGGAACAAAAAAAAATCCACATGATCTTACTCACATGTGAAATGCAAAAAAGTTGATCTCATAGATGTAAAGAGTATAATATTAGTTACTAGAGACAAGAACGGGTAGGAGAAAGGGGAGATCAATCTATTAGTCAATGGGTATCAAGTTATAGTTAGAAAAAAGGAACAAGTTCTAGTGTTCCATTACACAGTAGGGTGATTATAGTTAACAACAATATATTGTATAGTTTAAAGTAGCTAGAAGAGAAGATCTCAACACAAAAAAATTATAAAGGGTTGAAGTAATGGATATGCTAATTGCCCTAATTTGATCATTATACATTGTATACAAGTATCAAAACCTCACACTCTACCCCACAAACATATATAATTATTATGTGTCAATTAAAATAAAATTATTGGAGGGAAATATAAAGTGACTAAATGCAAGCAGAAATCAGAGATATACCCTTGAAAGGTAGTCATAGTGGCTGAGCAGAGAGTCTCAGTAGGATAGAACAGGTAGAAATTAGGGACAAAATTCAAGAAGCAAAGAAAGCTGCAGAAAAGATGAAACACAAAATCTGAGCATAAAATCTGCCCATCTCCCTGGCTGTCCAATGAGTAACAGATGTAAGGGGACAGCCTGGGCATAGACAAAAATAGGCAGGATAATAAAGAAATCTATCCTCAAAAGCCAGAACTTCACCAAGTAACATTTGAAAGTTAACTCCTTTATTGATTGGTATGCGTTCCCCAAGATACACTCAGCTTGGGAGGCAGAGAGCTGAAGTCTTACTAGGAGGACAAAACTCAGGGATGGAAAAGCAACTAAAATTTATGAAAGAATCAATAGAAGCAAGAGACCCACAGGAAAAATGTCTCCAAATTTGCATATAAGCCCCATCCATATCCTTGGTTGAAGATTAACTACACAGGCTCAGAAGACCCTCAGGGAGTCAGACTATAAAATTGGCAGCTTGACATTTAAAAAGCTAAGCAGAATATCAGCTACTGCATACCATGTGTAGACAAATACATAGTTTGGCTTTAAGCAAATTAGTTACCTATTAGAACAAACAAAGAAACAAATAAAATAACCCCATGATTCTCCAAATGACAAAACAGCACATATATTATATAAATGACCAGTTTCAACCCAAAATTACTAAATATGCAAAGAATGAGTAGTGACCCATATTAAAAAAATAATGAAGCAAATAGAAAGTGCCTCCCAGTGAGCCTAGATGTTGGGCATAGCAAACAAAAACTTCAAAGCAGCTGGCCTAAATATGGTTAAAAATTTTTTTAAAATATAATCTCAATGAGTAAACAGATAGGAAAAACACATAAATAAAAACTATAAAAAGAACTGAAAATTACAACAAAAATCATTAGAATCACTTTACAGAGTAGATGTGGGGGAAAAAAAATCAGCAACCTTGGTGATGCATTAATAACAGCTATCTAATATTAAGAACAGAGAGAAACATGATATTACAAAATAAATGAAACCTAAAAAACTTGGGACAGTATCATTTGATCCAATGTACCTGTAATAAAAGTCTCAGAAGAAAAAGAGAAAGGTAGAAGGACAAAATAATCATTTGAGAAATAATGGTCTAAGCCTAGCTCCTATTTGGTAAAAAAATAAACACAGACACATCAACTTACATATTCAAGAATTTCAATTAACCCAAAGCAGGAAAAAACTAAGAGAATCGTGACAAAATAATATTGTAACCACCAAAAGCAAAGAAGGAGGGAAGGCAGAATGGAGGGGACATGAATGTTGAAAACGGTAAAAGAAAAATGACACATTACGTACATGGGAACAACGATATGTTTGTTGATGTATCTTCAGGAATAGTGGATGCCAGAATATTTTAAAATAACACATTCAATGCTGTTTGTTATAGGACATTCATTTCCATGCTTTTAGAAGAAAGGCACAATGAGTGGTGCATACCTAAGTGCTATGGAATTACGCGTGCCATCATTTAAGATTGGATATTTACAAATATTATTTGGAATTCTTCGGTACATAGATTTGTCTATTCTTCCTCATTTATTTATTTATTTATTCAATCATTTGTTTATAATTGTATGGACTTACAGAAATTTATTTTATACTTTGGGTTATATTCCAACTGTTTATTTTATTTTGGTGCTCAAATTGCTCCAGCTTTGGTCATTTGGACCTCCCTCAGTTGGTTCCTATGTAATATCTCCATCCTTGAGTTTTTTGAGTCCTTTCTTACTTCCTGGCATCACAAGATGATACAAGGTTACCTGTTAATTTTATCAAAACTTTTTTTAGGGAGTGGTATAAACGTCACCTTAGAGCAAGTGCTTTTCATGTACTAATTTATTTTCAGATGCTCTATATTCAGAGGAATCTGGTTTCTTCATTACTCCAAGCTAATATAAAATGAGAGTTTTGTTGTGTTATGTATTCTAATAAAATACTTTACTTATCTTCTAGATGTTTGACATCTGGTAATGGAATGCTTACTAGTTGGAAGTCTACAAATGATAGGAGTCAAGTGTATTCAAGTAAACTATTTGGGGAATAAATAATCTTACGTGTATAAGCCACTGTGTGCTAACAACATAAATCAGCAAAGAAACACAATTTTTGGAGGTAGTTTTTCCTTAAGTTATTAAAAATGTTACTTGTGCTTTTCTCTCCATCTTAGCAAAATGGGCGTCAGCTATGGAGAAAGAGAAAAATCTAATAGCACTTGCAAGACTTCTTGAGGGGTGAGGGTTGAAGCCTGTAGTCAAAGGCACTACTATTAATCAGCTTTGCTTCAATCCTACACCATCTTTTACTAGGGCAGCTTAGGAGGAGGATGTTTGGCTGAGCTGTCAGAAATGGCAATAATAAAAACTTTAAAATGTAATAATTAGATTATTCCCCACAATGTCAAATAAAAAATGTGACCCATCTCTCCCCTCCCTACTATTGGCTCATTAAATGATTGATTTAATTTAACACCAGGATAATTGCATTTTTCAGAGATTATCCTACATCATACATTTTATGAGCTGACGTGCCTAAAAATATTCATTGATTAAAACATTTAGTGAATACGCCACTCAGACACTGAGCATTTAGTACCTTACAGATTAAGTTACATTTTTTATACATATGTCTTATTTCTTCTAAATGAGAGCTTGATTAGAGTCTGATCTGAAGTCGCTGACCCATTCTTTAACCTCTGTGAACCTGGCTTTCCTGTTCTATAACTGTGGGTAACAAGCACCCACAAAGTCATAGTGAAAATTAAGTGATATAATTTGAAGTAAAGAGCTTACCACATTATATCTGTCACAGATAAGTAATAAATATATGTTTATGTTTGTTTCATATATGGCTGGCTTGATGAATAAATGTGACTTGTACATTCACACAAGTCATACTTAGAAAAAGCCTGTGCTTGGTTTCGTACCCTTCTATTGCTGTCTTGAATTTGCTAATAATTTTTGAACAAGGAGTCCTACATTTTCATTTTACATTGGACCTCGTGAATTATGTCCTGGGTTCACCCAACTAAATTGTAAGCCATTTGAAGTCTGAGATGCTACAGTTGACACTATATCCCTAATGTGTTTCTCAATGCTTAATTAGTTTCCTGTGTGTGGAATGTAAAAATTCACACTTATTGAAAATAATAGTATTGGTTTGCTTAAGACAGTCAATATAGAGTTTTAATGGTAGATATAGAAGTTCTGCTTGAAAATTACATGCAATTATTTCACGTCTTGTCATCCAAATGACTTTTATTACCCATCAAAAAATTTAAATAAAGATCTTCTATTCCAATCAAAGTGCTGTTATGCATATCTAAAATAATACCATGATTATAAATCTAGAGTGTGTTTTTGGTTATAATTAACAGAGGCTTAGAATTTTGGGTGGAGAAAATTCATTTAAAACGAAATCATGGTGCAGCAAGGCCTTCTCCATTCCATGCCCAGGTAGATATTCATACATCTGAAGCACCTGCTCACCTGGACCAAAAGCTGAAATCACCTACCCCTCCTTTGCATAGATCATGGTATAGCAGGGCCCTCTCCATCCCATGGCCAGGCTGATCTTCAGGCATTTAAATTGCCTGTTCACCTGGATCAGCAGCCTGATTCACCTCATTCTTCCTATGTAGAGACTGTATACATTAGGGCCCCCATTCTTTATGACCAGGCAGATCTTCAGGCATCTGAAACATCCACTCTCCTAAATTAGAAGGTTAGGCATCCTCTACTCCCACAGAGAACCTGGGGCTAAAGAAGTTGCTCATTGCCATGTATAGGCCCATCTCTGGATGCTTAGTAGCCACCACTGGAGCCCCCACTGGCATGAGTGCTTATACTTACCACTGGTTGACTTGAATTTAAAAACTTTAAAATGTAATAATTAGATTTTTCCCATACAATGTCAAATAAAAAAATGTGACCCGTCTCTCCCCTCCCTACTATTGGCTGATTAAATGATTGATTTAACACCAGGATAATTACATTTTTCAGAAATTATCCTACATCATAGCTTTTATAAGCTAACATGCCTAAAAATATTCATTGATTAAAACATTTAGTGAATATGCTACTCAGACATTGAGAATTTAGTAACTTATACATTGAGTTACATTTTTATATGTACGTCTTATATCCTCTAAGTGAGGGTTTGATTAGAATCTGATCTGATGTTTCATTGGGTTAACAAAAGTTAACCCAATATAAAACTGGTCAATGGAAATGCATAAGGCTATAGAAGTAAAACCCAAAGACCCTACCCAACATTCTCTACAGTCAGTCAGTTAAAGAGGATGGCAAGAGGAAAATAATGATATTAATAATAATAATGGGAAAGAAAGAAAGTAAAATAATTCTATCCACATGAATATAATTTAAAAATTAGTAGTGACATAATCACCAAATGAGAAGGAACCAGCACAAGAATTCTGGCACCATAAAAAATTTGAATGTTGTGACATGACCAAAGGATCACATTAGTTCTAAAGCAATAATCCCAAACCAGAATGGAAACTCACAAATGGAAAATAAAGAACTCAAAGCATATATTGCAAAGAAGCTTAATGAGATTCAGAACAAGGTTGAAAGTTAACAAAAGGAAACTTCTAAAGCAATCCAGAAAAATGTTTAACATCTTTAAAAGTAATCAATCAGAACTCTGGAATTACAAAAATTCACTTAAGGAATTTTCAAATACATTTGAAAGCTTTACCAATAGACTATCAATCAGAAGAAAGATTTTCAGAGATTAAAGACTGATCTTTCAAACTAACCCGGTTAGACAAAAAGAAGAAAGAATTTAATAAAATGAACAAAGTATTTGAGAAATGTGGGATTATGTAAAGCAACCAAACCTATAAATTGTTGGCATTCCTGAAAGAGAAGGAGAAAAATTAAACAATTCAAAAAACATATTTGAGGAAATAATCCAATAAAATGTCCCTAGTCTTCCTAAATAGGTAGACATCCAGTTACAAGAAATCCAGAGAATACTTGTGGCATACCATACAAAATACGTATCACCAAGTCATATAGTAACCAGACTGGCCAAGATCAGCACTGATGAAAAAAATCTTAAAAGGCAGCTAGAGAAAAAGGTCAGATCTTGAACAAAGGGTACCCCTTCAGATTAGCAGCAGATTTCTCAGCAGAAATCTTATGAGCCAGAAGAGATTGGGGGCCTATTTTCAGTATTATTAAAGAAAAGAAATTCCAAACAAGATTTTCATAGCCTACCAAACTAAGCTTCATAAGTCAAGGAAAAATAAAATTGTTTCCAGACAAGCAATTGCTATAGGAATTTGTTACCATTGGACCAGCCTTACATGAGATCTTCAAAGGAATTCTAAGCATAGAAACAAAGAACCATATCTGCTACCACAGAAACACACTATGTACGTACTCTATAGTCTCTATAAAGCAACTACACAATATAAATTAATGCAACCAGCTAACAACTCCATGATAGAATCAAAACCTCACATATCATTAACCTTATATGTAAATGCTCTAAGTACTCCACTTAAAAGGTATAGAGTGGTAAGCTGGATGAAAAAAATTAAGACCTATTTACCTGCTACCCTCAAGAGACCCATCTCACACGTGACACCGATAGGCTCAAAGTAAAGGGTTGGAGAAAGAGCTATTACACAAAAAGAAAACATAAAAAGAGCACAGGTCACTATTCTTAATCAGAAAAAAAAATGTCTTTAAACCAACAACCGTACAAAAGGACAAAGAAGGGCCTTATATAAAGATCAAGGGTTCAACTCAACAAGAAAACTTAACTGTCCTACATATATATGCACCCAACATTGGAGCACTCAAATTTATAAAACAAGTACTTCTAGACCTACAAAAATATTTAGACAACCAAGCATATGGGGGAGGGGGATTTCAATACCCCTTAATAGCATTAGACAGATCATCAAGGCAGAAAACTGACATATTCTGAACTTAAATTTGACACTTGATGAATTGGAACTAAAAGGCATCTATAGACCACACCATCCATCAACCACAGAGTATACATTCTTCTCACCTGCACATGAAACATACTCTAAGATGGACCACATGCTTAATCGTAAAGCAATTCTCAATAAATTTAAAAAAATAGAAATCATTTCAACCATACTCTCAAACCACAGTAGAATAAAAATGGAAATCAATATGAAGAAAATCTCTCAAAACCACACAATTATGTAGAAATTAAACAACTTTCTCTCAAATGGCTTCTGAATAAACAACAACATTAAAGCAGAAATAAAAATATTACTTGAAACTAATGAAAAAAGAGACACAACATATCAAAATCTGTGAGATGTAGCAAGAGGAGTGTTAAGAAAGTTTATAGCCCTAAAGCCTGCCTCAGGAAGTTAGAAAGATTTCAAATTAATGATCTAACATCACACTGAAAGGAACTAGAAAAAGAAGAACAAACGAATGCCAAAGCTAGCAGTGGAAAAGAAAAACTAAAATCAGAGCAAAACTGAATGAAACTGAGACCCAAAATCCATACCAAATAACCAGGGAAACAAAAATTTGAGTCTTTGAAAAGATAAACAAGACTGATAGAACTCTAGCTAGATTAACAGCAGCAAAAAAAGAGAAGATAACAAATAAACACAGTCAGAAATGAGGAAGGTGACATTACAACTGCTCCCACAATAGAAAATCTAGAGGAAATGAATAAATTCCTGGTAACATACAACTTCCCAAAATTGAATCAGGAAGAAATTGAAACCTCAAATAGACCAACATTGAATTCTGTTATTGAAATAGTCATAAAACAACTGCCAACCCAAAAAAGCCCCAGATCAAACTGATTCACAGCTGAATTCTACCAGACATACAGAGAAAAGCTGGTACCAATTCTACTAAAACTATTCCAAAAAATTAAAGAGGGACTTCCCCCTAACTCATTCTATGAAGCCAGTGTCACTGTGATACCAAAAGCTGGGCAAAGACACAATGAAAAAAGAAAACCACAGGCCAATATCCCTGATGAATATAAATGCAAAAACACTAAACAAAACACTAACAAACCAAATCAGTGTGCACATCAAAAGTTAATTCACCATGATTAAGTAGGCTTTATTCCTGGGATGCAAGGTTGGTTCCACACACACAAATCAATAAATGTGATTCATCATATAAACAGAATTAAAAACAAAATCTCAATAGACGCAAACAAATCTTTTAATAAAATCCAACATCTCTTCATGATAAAGACACCCTCAAGAAACTAGGCATAGAAAGAACATGCTTCAAAATAAAAATAAGACCCATCTGTAACAAACACACAGCTAACATCATATTGAACAGGCAAAAGCTGGAAGCATTCCCTTAAGAACAGAAACAAGATAAAGATGCCCACTCTCACCACTTCTATTCAGTATAGTATTGGAAGTCTAGTCAGAACAATCAGCCAAAACAAAGAAATAAAAGGCATCAGATAAAAAAAGATGAAGTCAAATTATCTCTCTTTGCTAATGATACAATTCTATATCTAGAAAACTCTATTTTATCAGAAGACTCCTAGAGTTTATAAATGACTTCAGCAAATTTTCAGGGTACAAAATCAACATACAAAAATCAATAGCATTTGTAAGCACCAATAACATTCAAGCTGGGAACCAAATCACGAATGCAATTCCATTTCTTTTTCTTTTTCTTTTTTTTTTTTCTTGAGACAGAGTCTTACTCTATTGCCAGGCTGGAGTACAGTGACACAATCCCAGCTCACTGCAACTTCCGTTTTCCAGGTTCAAGCATTTCTCCTATCTCAGCCTCCTGAGTAGCTGGGACAACAGGCACGCACCACCACTCCCAGCTAATTTTTTATACTTTTAGTAGAGACGGGGTTTCAACATGTTGGCCAGGATGGTCTCGATCTCTTGACCTCATGATCCGCCCACCTCGGCCTCCCAAAGTGCTGGGATTACAGGCGTGAGCCACCGCGCACGGCCAATCCCATTTCTAATAGTCACACACACACACACACACACACACACACACACCCCTAAGAATACATTTAACCAAGGAGGTAAAAGATCTCTGCAAAGAGGACTACAAAACACTCCTGAAGGAAATCACAGATAACATGAATAAATGGAAAAGCACACCATGCTCATGGATTGAGATCACTGATATCATTAAAATGACCTTACTGCCTGAATCAATTTACAGATTCAATGCTATTCCTTTCAAACTACCAATGCCATTTTCACAAAAGTAGAAAACAAAACTGTTCTAAAATTCATATCGAACCAAAAAAGAGCCCAAATAGCCAAATCAGTCCTAAGTAAAAAGAACAAAGCTGGAGGCATCACATTATCCAACTGCAAACTATATTACAAGGCTACATTAACCAAAAGAACATGGTATTGATAAAAAATCAGACACACAAGCCAGTGGAACCAAATAGAGTACCCAGAAATAAAGCCACACACCTACAACCATCTGATCTTTGCTAAAGTCTACAAAAATAAGCAATGGGGAAAGGACTCCTTATTTAATAATTGCTGCTAGGATAACTGGCTAGACATAGGCAGATGAATAAATCTGTACCGTTACATTTCATCGTATATAAAAATTGACTGAAGATGGATTAAAGATTTGAATGTAAGGCTTAAAACTATACAAATCCTAGACAGAAACCTAGGAAATACCACTCTGGATATCAGACTTGGCAAAGAATTTATGACTATGTCCTCAAAAGCAACAAAAACAAAAATTGACAAGTGTGACCTAATTAAAGTGTTTTGGTACAGCAAAAGAAACTTTCAACAGAATAAACAGATAACCCAATAATGGGAGAAAATATTTGCAGACTATGCATCCAACACAGGTCTAATATCCAGAATCTATAAAAAACTTAAAGAACAAAACAAGCAAAAAACAAAAAATCCCATTAAAATGTGGACAAAGAGGCTGGGCACTGTCACACATGTCTGTAATCCCATCACTATGGGAGGCAAAGCAGTAAGATCACTTAAGTCCAGGACTTCAAGCCAGCTTAAGCGACATAGGGAGACCCTATCTCCACAAAAATAAAAAATAAAAAAAATTAGCCAGGTGTGGTGGCACATTCCTGTAGTCCTGGATACTTGGGAGACTGAGGTTGGGAGAATTGCTTGAGTCTGAGAGGTCAAGGCTGCCGTGAGCCATGATTGTGCCACTGCATTGCAGCCTGGGTGACAGAGCAAGACCCTGTTGCCAAAAATAAATAAATAAGGGGCAAAAGAATTTGAACAGATACTTCTTAAAAGAAGACATACAAGCAGCTAACAAATGTGGAAAAATGCCCAACATCACTAATAATCAAAGAAATGCAAATCAAAACCACAATGAGATACCACCTTACACCAGTCAGAATGGATATTATCAAAAAGACAAAAAATAACATGCTGGCAAAGCCATGGAGAAAAGGGAATGCTTATACACTTTTCATGGAAATGTATACTAGTTCAGCCCTGTAGAAAGCAGTTTGGAGATCTCTCAAAGAACTGAAAAGAAAAGACCCAGCAATCCCATTACTGGATACATACCCAAACAAAAATGAGTATTTCTACTAAAAAGATACCTATACTTGCATGTTTATCTTAGTACTATTCACAATAGCAAAGACACAGAATCAACCTAGGTACCCATTAATGGTGAACTGGATAAAGAAAATGTGGTGTGTATATACTATGCAACACCATGCAGCCATAAACAATTAGCATAAAATCATGTCCATTTGCAGCAACATGGATGCAACTGGAGGCCATCATCCTAAGTGAATTAATGCAGAAACAGAAAACCAAAACCATGTTCTCTCTTACAAGTGGGAGCTAAACATTGGGTACATATGGATACAAAGATGGGAACAACAGACACAGGGGATCACTAGAGAGAGCAGAGAGGAGGGGAACAGGGGCTGAAAAAATGCTTATTGGGTATTATGCTCACTACCTGGGGGTTAGGACCATTCATACCCCAAACCTCAGCATCAGCATATATACCCATGTAACAACCTGCACATCTAGCCCCTAAATGTAAAATAAAACTTGAAATTATTAACAAACATTGTCATATATGCTACTGCTATTGGAATACTATTCTCTAAAGTGGGTTAACTCTATATACAGTTAATGATGCTCCAGGATGATCCTTTCAACATGCCAGAGCATCTTACACTATCCTGAGGCTTTATACTATGCTAAAGCTGTGAATGACAGTGTCTCAAACCAGATATCTGACAAGAACTTTAAGTGGAACAATCAAAGGCACTTTACAAAGAGCACGGGCCAATGTTAGAACCAGCACCTGTATATTAAAGTCTGCTCAGAGGACAACTGAACATCCTTTATTGAAAGGAATAGTGTGTGTATATGTGTGTGTGTATGTGTGTGTACTTTATATAAAATATATTTACACATTTCTATGTTTAAAATGTATACATACTTTGAAATTTTACTATAACATATTTTGAAAACCAGCTACCTTTTCTCTTGTAGATGTAAAGTAAAACTAATTTAAATCAGCATTCTTTACCATCTGCTGGATATAAATCACCACTTGCTCTAGGAAGAGAGGCTAGTTCTAAGTCCAGCCCATTAAACCTTTACCAAAACATATTTCAGCTCTTTGGCATCATGGCTCAAGGACGGACTGTGCCTGCTGATCCTCTACCAAATGACTTGACTCCAGTTGATTGATTCTCTTTAAGGGTAACAAATCAGTCTACTGCTGTAAGACATCAAATATACAATTTCCTAAAATCTCACAAGGCAGCTTCTCCTGAGATATGGATATAAAGGAGCAGTAGTTTGTTAAATTTGCATCAACAAACTGCCCAAAGCAATTCTGCATCAGACCCTTGCACATCCCCTGCAGATGTATTTCATTCCACCTTAGAATGTGAACAAGTTGATTTACATATTAATGAGAAACAACTGAAAGAAAGCAATTAGGCAGGTGAGGTTCCAGTTTAGGGGACAAATATTTTAAATATTGTTAAATGGAAATCCAGAACAATCTAAACATAAATAGACTTTGTATTCATTGTCTCCTTTAACCTGGGCTGCATTAATGAGAAATTAATTGATTCTTGACAACTTTAATGAGTCTTTACTAACTGCATAATTGGAAAGAAAAATCCATGGATGTAATAAGCATCTAATTTCTCAGAGCCAATGTGATTGACTGATTGACTGCCTGACTGACTCATGATTTACTTTGACAAACTCCCACAATGTGCCGAGTCCACGTCTCCACAAATACCTAGGCAAAGGTAAACTTCTCTGGTCTGTGTTTCATTTGTTTCTTTACCTATTTAAATAAGAGAAAGAAATTGTCTGGAGGCAACATTTGGAGTAGAACGTGCACTAGGTAGATAATCCTTTCAGTGTGACTTTTATAATGTTTTAATGTAATGTTTTTGGTAATTATTTGTCACTTATCTCTTCTTGACTTCCATTTTCTCAACTGGAAAATAATAAAGATTAACTCTAAATTTCTTTTGAACTCTCAATTATATGTTTCTAAAGGTAAATTACATGGTGATATGGTTTGGTTGTGTCCCCAATCCAAATCTCATCTTGAATGAGATGAGGGAGGGAACCTGTGGGAGGTAGCTGAATCGTGGGGGCAGTCCCTCCATGCTATTCTCATGATAGTGAGTGAGTTCTCATGAGATCTGATGGTTTTGTAAGGTGATTTTTCCCCTTTTCTCGGCACTTCCTTCTTTTGCCCCCATGTGAAGAAGAACATGTTTGCTTCTCCTTCCACCACGATTGTAAGTTTCCTGAGGCCTCCCAGCCCTGTGGAACTCTGAGTCAATGAAACCTCTTTCCTTTGTAAATTTCCCAGTCTTGGGTACTTCCTCATAGCGGCATGAGAATGGACCAACACACATGGTGACTTTTGTATCGTAATGACCAAATCAATAATCACCATCCTGTCATCTAACTTGAAATAAAGTCTCTGCTTAGGAAAGGAAATGCCAGCCAGTCATTTTTACTAACATTCTTTAAACATTCATTTTATTCATAGTTTAGGTCAGTTATCCCCAAAATGTTGTAGGTTCAAGTTCACCAGAGAACTTTCTAGAAATGTAATTTATCAACCCATTCTGACTTGAATCAGAAATTCTGAGAGGAAGGCCCAGTAATCAGTATTTTAACAAGTCCTCCTGATGATTCTGATAATGCTAAAGTTTGAGATTCACTGGTATAGAGAAATATTTCCTGTTTCACATCTTTAACTCATTCTGAAAAGGGAAAAATGTTTTGTGAATGGCTGTATCATGGTGGGTGGCCATTGTTCACGAACACAGACGAAGCAACTGATCCTGTGTGGGTCTTTGTTCAGACATGCATTCCCCCAACTCCCATTTCTTCTTTCATCTCTGCAATATAATTATTGTTCCATCAACTGGATTTTACATAAGAAGATGTAGACTTACAGAGCACTTTAGAATTTCCAAATCACTTTTCCTAGGTAATAGTCCCTGATTTTCACTAACTTTATAGATAATGGAAGCTCAAAGGTTAAGTGACTTTACAAAGTTATATGGTCAATAAATGCAAGAACTGGGTCATGAAATTATCACCGAAATGCACCACCTTTGGTTTTCAATCATATTTTCAACAAGTTGTAGAAAAAAAAAGTAACCAGATGACTTCTAAAAACATTTATTCTTATTCTTAAAACATAAGAAAATTGGGGCCTAGTCTTAAAAAATAACATTTTCCAAAGAAAAGTAATTAGTCTTCGTGTACCTGTACCACAATGCTTTTATCTATAAAACCGATGTCAAAGTTTATAATGAGTAACGGTAACACAATTTATAAGACACTCATTTCACTCACAAGTCATCATACAAATGCAAATTTTTACAAAATCTCCAAGAAACTAATTGAAATTTAAGATTAAAAACAGATTTTTGAAAGATAATAGGCATATAAACAAATAAATTAAGAAAAATTTAAAGTATAAACAAATCCAATAACATATTTAAAAAATATTCTGAACTCAAGTGTCCAACATAAGAGGAACAGAAAAGCAATATTCTAGCTAAAGGTAACACATTAGATTTTTTCTCTGCATTACTATTTAAATCAAGATACCTTCACTACTTACATTATTTAATAATTGTTAACCTAGGCAACAAAATACCTAAAACTTTCAAACAGATATTAAGTGAACAGAAAACACCTGCTATGGTTTGAATGTTTGTCCCTTCTGTAACTCACATTGAAATTTAATTCCCAATGTAACAGTATTAAAATGTGGGGCCTTTAAGAGAAGATAAGAGTTATGAGGGCTCATGAATGGACTAATCCATTCATGGTTTCATGGATTAATGGGTTAATGAATTAATGGGTTAATAGGTTCATGAATTGATGGATTATCATAGTAACAGGTTAGTTACTAAAAGCCAGGTTGGCTCTCTCTTTGTGCTCTTTTGCCATGTGATATCCTTGGCCATCTCGGGACTCTGCAGAAAGTATCTACCAGGAAGAAGGCTCTCATCAGATGTGATATCTTGACCTTAGACTCCCCAGCCTCCAGAACTGTTTGTTAGAAACAAATGTATTTTCTTTAGAAATTACCTAGTCTCAGGTATTCTGTTATAGCAACAGAAAATGGACTAAGATAATGTCTAATATATATATATATATTCTTTTCACCAAACAGTTCTTTAAGATTGTAACAATGAAGAACTCAAACTAGGACACATGTTAACCAGAGTTGTTTTACAAAATATTTATGTAGAGATTTAAAAAAAGAAAAGTGGCTTTACTCGGTGTTGAAGACAGCAATGCTATAAATTAACCCGAAGGTTCACATCCCATGTTGCGCTTGACAGTTTATCAGTTCTAGGGAATGTGCACAGGCAATTTAGATGAAAGATGACGGCAAAGGCTCCAAGGGCTCGCTATTAAATGCAGAGCATTATTTGCTGTAAATATCTTCATATTCAAAAGGTTGAGAAAGCATGGTCAACTCGATTCACTTGGCTTCATTAGCAGAAACATCACTATGGAAATCTCTGTATTACTGACTTAAAAGGTTAATAGCTTTGAGGAAAAATGGTGTTCAAATTAAACAAATTATTTAACTTAAACAATGTAACTTTATAACCCTTCTAAAATATACATGAATAATGGATTATACATAAATGGATTATAAATAAACACCAAATTATGTAAGTATTGGTAGCTGGCATTTGGAAAATTTCCCATCAATTTTTCTTATGTTTTAAACTGACAAAAACAATGATACTTTTTAAAATTAGATTGTTAGGCTTCAATAAAAACTAACTTCTTAAAATGAAGTTTAGAGTAAAATTACTTGTCAACCTATATGACAAATCAAGTTAATTTGGGATATAATTGTCATTTAGCAACTAGACTTAAGAAGGACGCTGTTTATTTCCTTCATTTCTTTGAGCCCATCTACCTTTATTATGTTTCAGAATTTATTTAACTTTCTATATAAATACATTTCTAACATCTGGTGTACTTGAAACTATCTTTAGGCTCACATTTAATTGTTTTACCTAGAGTTTTCAGCATTTGCCTGTCCTCAAAACTTGTCAGAGCAATACAAAATATCCACAAAAGACATACAATGAGGCTGCATAAATAAATGAATCTGGTCACTTAAACAGGTAAAGCTCCTCATTGTAAAATAATATAAATAAGCATGCACCACACTAAATAAAAATGTCTTCTATTGTGAATCTATGGAAATGATTCAGGAAATCTATCCTCTAAATGGGGAGAAAACAAATATATATAATATATATATTATATATATACACCTATAAGTTTGTGTGTGTGTGTATATGTATATATACATATATATGTGTGTATATGTGTGTATATATGTATATATACATATATATGTGTGTATACGTGTGTATATATGTGTATATATGTATATATATGTATATAGATACACACATATACACACATATATATGTATGTATAATATGTATATATATACATACGTATGTGTTAAACAACCATTATTAAAAATTAAATCATATAAACATAATTAAATATACTATATTAAAAACAAAGTATTGTGATTTCTCCAGCTTTGTTCTTTTTGCTTCGATTGCCCTGGCTATTTGGGCTCTTTTTTGGTTCCAAATAAATTTTAAAATAGTTTTTTCTAGTTCTATGAGGAATGCCACTGGTAGTTTAGTTTAATAGGAATAGCTTTGAATCTATAAATTGCTTTGTGCGATATGGCTATTTTAACAACATTGATTCTTCCTATTCATGGGCATGGAATGTTTTTCCATTTGTGTCATCTCTGATTTCTTTGAGCAGTGTTTTGTCACTTAAGACACAAGCAATTACAATGAAAGCAAAAATTGACAAATGGGATCTAATTAAACTTAAGATTTCTGCAGAGCAAAAGAAACAATCAACAGAGTAAACAGACAACCTATAGGGTGGGAGAAAATAGTTGCAAACTATACATGTGAACAAAGGTCTAATATCCAGCATCTATAAGGAACTTAAACAAATTTACAGGAAAAATAACAAAGAACCCTATTAAAGAGTAAGCAAAGCAGAGACAATTTTCAAAAGAAAACATACATGAAGGCAAAAAGCATATTAAAAATGCTGAATATCACTGATCATTAGAGCAATGCAAATCAAAACCACAATTAGATACCATCTCATACCAGTTGGATGGCCATTATTAAAAAGTCAAAAAATAACAGATGCTGGTGAGGTTGCAGGAAAAAAGGGAACACTTATACACTGTTGGGGGGAGTGTAAATTAGTTCAACCATTGTGGAAAACAGTGTGGTAATTCCTCAAAGACCTAAAAACAGAAATGCCAAATCAAAGGAATATAAATTGTCCTATCATAAAGGCACATGTACACATATGTTCACTGCAGCACTATTCACAATAGCAAAGACACAGAATCAACCTAAATGTCCATTAATGTTAAACTGGATAAAGAAAATGTGATACATATACACCATGGAATACTATGCAGCCACAAAAAAAGAATGAGATCATGTCCTTTGCAGGAACATGGATGGAGCTAGAGGCCATTCTCCTTAGCAAAGTAACACAGAAAACCAAATACTGTATATTCTCACTTATAAGTGGGAGCTAAATGATGAGGACACATGGCACACAGAGGGGAACAATAGACACTAGGGCCTATCAGAGTACCAGGGTGGGAGGAGGGAGAAAATCAGGAAAAATAATGGATACTAGGGTTAATATTCTGAGGATGAAATAATTTGTACAGCAAACCCCTGTGACATAAGCATACATTATACCAAACCTCCAAACCTGCATATGTACCCCTTAATTTAAAAGTTTTTGAGATAAGTAAATATTCAAACTCCTAATTTTATATTTATTTAACATTTCCTTTTATTTTTACTCTTTAGCATATTTTACCTATTTTATTTGTATGGTAAAAATAGTATTTCATAATATGTTATTGTATATATTTTTTCAACTACTCATTCAATGATGTTGGTTGAATTTGGCCATGTAGAAGTATTTGCACCACGGGAATTAGGAAACACTATTAATTATTGTTTTTTTCTTCTGCAGAACTGACTTCCCCAGGCAATCTCTATCATTTATAACAAAGAGTGATACTTAACCAACATGAAGATTTCACATTTTAAACAGAAAACAAGACATTTCTCCATGACATTCATGTGTACTTTTTAGTATTTTCATAGGAATGAAATTGAGGCAAAATGAACAACAGAAAGTATTGAAAGGAAAAAAGTCACAAATTGCAACTGAATAGGTGTTATAAAGGAGAGTTGAGGAAGAACGAGTAAAAATGTCTGGAGTTGGTTATATTTATTTAAATCATTAATGTTATTTCTTCTTTCTCTTGCTTTTGGAATAATGACCAAGCACTTGGTGCCCAGATACAGACAGGATCCGAAACTTGATGGATGAAAGGAAAATGAATAGGCATTACAAGCAATGAATGTCAGTCAGTTTGCCTCTATTAAAATCCTACCTTGGCAATCTGCTCGCCAAGTATGCACAGCCTTCATAAGCTTTAGTTTCCTAATCTACTAAGCAGTCAACATAAGAGTACTTTTCTTGTAAAACTTTTCTGTGTTCAAATGATATAATGTATGTAATGCAGAGGTTATCAAACCTCAGTGAACATTAAAATCCCCTGAGAGGTGTGAAAAACTAATGACACTTGGGGTCTTAATCATAAAGATTCAAATTTAATCGATCAAGAGGGGTCTGAGTGTATTTTAAACAATCTCCAACGTGATTCTATCATGTGGTCTGTGTTGAGAACTACTGTTAGCCAAACTATCAGTGCTTCAATCCATCACATCATAAGACTGTCTAAACAATTACCAATAGGTAAAGGCATACATACAGGAAAACACATGTTTATTAATTTGTTCACTTGCCAAAAGAGCTCAGAAATTAGAGGTTTCTTTATTCTCATCACTCAACCCTTCAATGAGGGTGAAGCCATCATTTAAAATTTTTATCACACTCAAGAAGCCCTCCTAAAGTGGACGCATTCTGAAATCCATTCAACAAAGTGAAAGGACCCAAATCCTTTCTAAGCTTATTTGAAAGGAATCTCTTTGCTTTTGTGTTACTTTGTGTACACAATTTAGCTAAAGCCTTGAGTGAATCCTCATTTCCACCAAGTTCCATTGCTGCCACTCAACTTCAAACCACCACCATGTCAAGATAGACCCTTGCTGGCGCTTCCTGTTTGGCCTTCCTGCTGCCTCATGTATCTGACCTTCAGTATATATTCTTGCATCTGTCAAGGATATTTTTTAAACACACAACTTATCTTCTTATTCTCACTCTCAAAACTCTCCTTTGATGTTTTCCTATCACCTTTAGATACAAATTCAGTCTCCCTACAAGACCTTTTTGAGCTGGTCCATAGCTTCCTCTCTGACTTAATTCATATGCTTCTATCCCTCATTCCACTCCAGCTTCTCTGACCCCTTTGCTAGTGTTTGAACACATCAAGCAAGCTCTCTTTTTAGGTCCTTCACACTCGCCCGGCCCTCTACCTACAATATTCTTCCATTCCAAGTGCTATGGCTTTCTCCCCTTTCCTTTGGATACTTGCTCAGATGTCATCTCAGAGACCTTTATGATCATTCTAAGATTATAACCCCTACCGTTGTCACACAGGTTCAAGCAATTCTCCTGCCTCAGCCTCCCGAGTAGCTGGGATTGTAGGCATGTGCCACCACGCCCAGCTATTTTTTTGTATTTTCAGTAGAGACGGGGTTTCACTGTGTTAGCCAGAATGGTCTCGATCTCCTGAGCTCGTGATCTGTCTGCCTCGGCCCTCCAAAGTGATATATTTATTTTTTAGTTTATCTTTTCTCCATGGAACTTGAACTGTATGAAAGGAGAAACTTTACTTCTCTTGTTTGCAGCTGTATACCCAGCATATAAATATGAATATAGAGTGGGAACTCAATAAATACTTGTTGTGTAAATAAATAAATATGTAGTCAAGATGAGTTGTCTACAGGTCCTGTGAGTTCCAGAAAATTCTAGAATTCTTTCAGTTCATTGATTAAAACAGCAAGACCAATTAGCTTCACAACAGATGGCAAACCTGAAGCCAAGCAGCCATCTTGCTAATTCTGGCATCTATCGCAAGACGAATTAGTTAGGAGTGTGGATAGATCAGCTAAGATTCAGCAGCGTTATAGCAAACACACCTCAAATCCTTGTCCTTCCATCATTTGCATTTTCAATAAATGTGAAAAAGACCACATTGTATTATCTATAAGTCTAAGGGGCAGGAATTAAATCAATTTAAATTCTGTTGTTAGGGATTTGACAGAAAAAGCTATCCTGTATTTACATGTGATTTGAAAACTTCAGACCAACACACTAAACACACTTATTTAACAATTTTCTTCTTAATAAGCTTACTGTTTATAAATCAGACAATATTACAGAGAGTACAATATATGAGATGTAATGAATACAAGTGTGTGATAGAATGCATTTAAAAAAAATCTTCCCTCCACAGTACTGATGATAGCTGCTGAGAAGTTTAGATATTTCTATCTGATGCTATCTGATATTATTATCATTATATCATCATTATTATCATTATATCATCATTGTTAAGAAGCAATAATAAAGCTAATGTTTCTTCCCTGGAAGTGGTAGAAGAACAACAAAAAACTTATCAGAAATATTCAAGCAAGCACTTTGGTTATTCTGGTGTTCAGTGACACCAGAGATGGTGAGAATCATTGTATGAATTCATCAGTTTTGTTGGTGTCATGTAGACACAGCCAGGCTCAAATGAAATACGCTTTTTTTTTTTTTTTTTGAGTAAAAGGACTCCTATTCACAATACAGGAAATTAAGCGATCAGTTCTTGTCAAACAAAAAGTAAATTGTTTTAAGGAAAAAGAATTCTTCTGACATTTAGTCAAATTTTATTCTTTCGGAAAACAAGCAATTCTTTGACAGAAAAATATGTTATTGCCAGAGGATATGTATTCCTCTGTTATATTTTGCTAGTTTTCTGTTTTCTCAGCACATAAGGAACAGATGGAAATAAAGCTGATCCAATGAAATAATTTCTTTTACATCCCAGCAATAAGGAAAACTAAAATTCAGTAAAATGATCTAACCAAATTTACCACATATATGTATATGTATTTTGGAAACTTTATAGGAAGTGTAAAACCAAAGAGAAATCATGGGAATTATTAAAATAATATTTACTTTTTCATTTCCTTTCAGACAACTTTATAGTAGTTATTTGTATTCTTCTCTAAATTCTCATTTTCCCCTAAATATGAATGCAAAAAGCTATACTACTTGCTCCAAAATGATGTTTAGCTTTCTTAGAGAGTTTTTCACACTGAGAATAAATTATACTTACTAGGGCTGGGCCTAAACATACAACTTTTAGAAAAAGACTATGATACTCTCATTTTGTGTACTCCCTATGTTTACCTCATGTCGTGCTATCACTCAGATTTTAAAAATACAATCATTTTGTAATAAAATTATTTGCTTTCAAATAAAACCACAGTTCCAGTAAAAGCTAATAACCTGGAGAAACATTGGAAACAATTAATTTGTCTCCAGTGAAATATTTAACCTACCTGGGATCCTATTCATAGAGTCAAGTTCATGGTGATTAAGAACAATGGCAGCCATTCACATGAATTTAGAACTCTTTTAGATGCCAGAGTTCTACAATTCATACAAACATGAGGAACTGAACCAAAAATTAAGGCAAATTTCACATACAAAACATCAATAGAACTTTTCAGTGGGTTGCTTGTGTGAAACATGCAAACTTTCCTTTTCCCTGTCAGGGATATATCCCGTAATTAATGACACTTACATCCTTTAGTTAATGACACTAAACACAAAAGCTCAACTGGACACCTGTTGGTAGTTCTACCAGGCAACTAGCAGAAACAAACCCTGGGAAGTATGAAAAACTAAAATCCAGGGAAAAGGTAGGGAAGGTATTGTAAACAATACATGACACATTCAAACATTTTAGAGACTGGATCCATGAAAAGAGCGGTTCTAGCACACAGGTTTTCCAGCTTAGCTTCTTCTTAGATCCCCCAAATTACCAGGGTCATTCCATTCCTAGCTGACCTGAGCGAAGAGTGACAGGACAAGTGAGAGAGGAAAGAGAAGGCAGTCTTAACTCATGGCCCTTAAAATAGCTTTTGCAGCATTTTCTAAAACATATGAACATGGGAACACATTGCTAGGGCCGCTTTCTCAGGATTCATGCGAGTAGGGGCCTTGAATCTTAAGCTTTGTGCCTTTGAAGGTACATGTCCCACAATCACTGGAACGCACTCATAGTACAGATTAAGCAAATAAGACAATGGAGTGAGAAAGTGAAGTTAAAGCCACAGCTTTCATTCTTTACCTTGTTTTTAAGAATTTGGTGCCATATATCTACAATGTCCCTGACATACTTTTGACAAGAATTGATTTTGTCACCTCTCTTTGTCACCAAAGGCAAAAGTGTGTGTATTTGTGTGTGCGTATGTGCATAGAAAAATATGCAGTTATTAGCTTTGAATAAATTGTGGAACTGACTGAACAACTTGAGGTATTTATGGCTAATTACTAAGTATTTAAAGATGTATAACTATCCTCTCCTTTATTTCCTGTTGCTAAGTGAATCGGCGGCACCAAATCATTGTCTATATGTTTTGTAATTTCAAAACACTTGGGAGCTGCACAGAAATAATTCCTCTGTTGTTTATAAATGCCATTCTTGTCTTATTTTTAACTACATCTCTAGAACTTACTTCATTTGGGGTTTGTAATAGGTGGGACAGCTGATTCAAAGAAGTACAGACGGATTCATCAGCATTTAGCCAGTGGCTGCACCTCCACTGCCTTCCCGAGTCCTCAGACAATGACATAACCATCATCTGACTCTAAATGTAGGAGAAAGATGAAATTCATGCATGGGGAAATGTGATTTTGCCAGAGGTGCAAAGGATGCTAGAAGCTGTGTAAGAAATCAGAATAAAATTTCAGATGAAGAAGAAAGATAACAAAAGAAAATTTCCTAAAATATGGAATATAAAATTAGGCTAAGACTTTAAAAATTCTATGAAAAAAAATCAATAATGCAAGTGGACCTAAAGAATAGAAGAAAACATTTTCCTTTTTACCTTGGGGAGGATACAATCAAATGTAAACTCTATGTCCTCTAACAGTTATAAGACCATATATTTGAAAGCTAATATGGTCCTCTAAAGCTTGTGGGTAACACTGCATGCATAGCATACTAAATAATAATGCAATTTTTTTTTCCTTTGAGACAGAGTCTCACTCTGTCACCCAGGCTGGACTTTAGTGGCACAATCTTGGCTCACTGTAGTCTCTGCCTCCTGGGTTCAAGCGATTCTACTACCTCAGCCTCCAGAGTACCTGGGACTACAGGCACATGCCACCAGGCCCAGCTAATTTTTGTATTTTTAGCAGAGACCAGGTTTCGCCATGTTGGCTAGGTTGGTCTTGAACTCCTGGCCTCAAGCAATCCACCTGCTTAGGCCTCCCAAAGTGCTGGGATTACAGGCATGAATCACCCCCGCCCCACCAAGGGGCAATAAAGCAATTCTTAATGATCACTGTTTACAAAAGTTTCAGAAGAAAGAATGAACCATAAGACAAACAGGTCTTGAGTTCAATGGCACAAAGCCTCCTTGCTTTTTTCCTATTTTTTCAAACTGTTTATTTTCCTTCTATGATTTTCTTCCTTAATCTACCTGTTAAAGAGTATTTTTCCTCAAGGATTCATTCCCGTAGGCAGGTATTTTCTTTCTTTTCTTTATACTCTACCTTATAACCTCTCCCACCCCATCATTTTACAAATGCTCCTGCTGATTTCCATAATCTTATCCCTAGGCTTACTGACCCTGAGTTTCAAAACTTTATCATTACTTACAGAATATTTCCAGTTGAATATTCCATGGTAACTACTTCCTCAGCATTTCTCAAATGCATGTATACTGTCTCCAAACTCTTTCCTACAATATGTTGCAATTTTAACTGACACCATGCCATGCAAGCCAAAAAATCTGGAGGCCATCTAGAACTCTCTCTCTGTCTCACTTCTCCCACCTTGACCCCAAGGTTAGGAGCAACTTCAATTAGTAATCAAGTACTTACTTCAAAGTCTGCGTACACGAGTTACCTAGCTGTATGACCTTGGTTAGGTCACTTAGCCTTCTGTACTCTGTCTTATAAGGTTAGGATGATTAAATGGATAATGTATGTTCAGTATTTAGTGCATTGCCTGGCATTTAGTAAGTGCTCAGTAATTTATTACTGCTCACTTCCATGCCTTCACACATGTTGTTTCTTCTGCCTAGAATGCCCTTACCAGGATTTTATTATAATTTAGAAGTCAGGCTGATTGTAGAGAGCAGAGACAGCTGGGATGCTGTCTTTGCTGATAGATGGTCTTCTCATTGTAACAAGTGTCCTTTGAATTATGAGTAATAAATCGCCTCTAATTTAAGGTACAGGTGATTTGGATTGTTGCTTTTACTTATGAAGAGAAAAGTGAATGCATTTAGTTTGGTGTGGAGGTAAGAGGTCACATACCAAAAACACGATCTACCCCCTAACAGTGATTCTCTTGGACATGAATAATGTGTCTATGAGTTTATCAGAATGAAAAAAAAAAGATACTGTAAAGGACAAAGAAGTTCGTCCTACCCACATTCAAACTTTCAACACCTAAAAGAGTTCCTGGACCATAGCAGGCAAATCTTCAGTATTTATAAAAGAAAAGAAAGAAGGAAAGAACTAAAACGGAAGGAAGGCAGAAAGATGGGAGGAAGGACATGAAAAAGAATGACATACATAGGTAGGAAAAGATATTTCTGAATGTAGTTAGCTACTACTAATATAGAAATGCAGTTACATAATAAAAATGTGGAAATGGAGATTGTTACTGGGAAACTGGTTGTGGGCTCAGAAGTGTCCCTGCTATAATCCTGGAACACCCACACCACCCTGTCCTTTGTGGTGAGTAGCTGATACTGTCACAGCTAGAAAAGTTCTCCTTTGGCACCTAAAATGGCTAATACTCCCTCTTCATTTTCTCTTAAGTTGCATTGCTTTTGTCCAGTTCCATTGTGAAGATGGCTGAAACTTTCACTGTCCTTGGGGTTTACAATAGGTAGTTGAGGTCCTTGATCTATCATTATCATCACCATTATCATCCTTAATTTCTTGGATACTAATGTTGACTTCATTTTTTATCACCCTAGAGTAATTTTAGCCACATCTGTGCCTCAATAGTTATCATCTCTGAGAGTGGAGAAGAATCTCTACCAACATAGTTTATAATATTTTATCTAGCCTTGAAACCCAGTTATTTCAAGCTATTGTCTTTTCCTTATAATGTTCCTAGTGATGTAAATATTTTTGTTTACACATTCTCTAAATTTGATAATTCCCTTTAAAATTTATAAAGGAGACTGACTTGCAGCCAAGCAGGTAGTGCTGTTTTTGGTCAAGGACAATATGCTATAATAAAACTTACAGAAATCATAAAAATCTCTAGGGTCAATTTCTAAATGGGAGCTTCATACACACACATACACACATATGTATATATGTGCATATGCATATTTTTATGAATGCATATCTATACATATGCACATATATAATTTAAAAAAATGTAATGGCAGTAATTGCTTTGCCTTAGGCCGTGTGGTAGATGGAGGAAAAGCTTAAGCAGGGCTGAGCGTTGTTACTATGGGTGTGTCTCAGCAAGTCCAGCCAACCTTTGATCTCAAACAAAAGCTAGACAATGAGTGTATGCATTTGAGAAACTGCTGAAGCTAAGGAACCAAAACATTATGAGTAGAGGTGGGTAAAATAGGGAATGGGAAGAGGCTACTGCAAGCCACTGAAGACAAGGGGAAACCCTGGGTAGAGACTGTTTCAAAGAGAGGACAGAAGCCCAAAAGCCCTCTTTAAATGGCCTGGGTCCCTTTGTTCCAAAGAAGAGCTAGCTCAGGAGCAAAGGGTCCCTTTGTTATCTTTGGTCTGATTCCCTTATACCAGATGTTAAATCTTCCTTCTGTTGCGCTTAAGGTGAGTTAAGAGTTTAACAGAGAATATCATGCATTCTCAATGCTTATAGAGATTATCACCCTGGGGTACATATGCCTAATTTTCCCTTAGACAATATTATTGGGTTTCATATCTTTTCCTAACTTGGATTAAAATGTAGGTAGTGAATCTTGTAGGACTGGGGCTTATTATAACGATTTTTCCAAGCTTGCCAAATGGAAGGGCACCATAGTTGCTAAAATTGAGTCTGATTTCTAGTCAAAACTTATCGATCCTTTTATTTAGTATACATTTTGTATACTAAATGCAAGATTAGGATTTTACAATGAAGCAAATAAAGCTAACCTTTGCTATCAAATAAAATTCCCTTTTTCCTTTGGCTTCTGGAAAGCTCTGAGAATCTAAGCATATTTATGTACATGACTTTCACAGAATTTGGAATTACCTATTTCCACTTAACAATTAGGTCTCCATTTCTTCCAGTAAGCTTCCCAAATCCATTTTGCAAGCAGAGAGATAAACAGTATCTAATAAGCCAAAATGTTTCAGAAAGGAGATGTAGTGTCTTTCAAAACTTGATTAAAATAAAACAGGATACAGACAAGTAAACTACTGAACCAAAATATATTTAACTATTTAAAACACTGAATAAAATCAACTAGCTTTCTCTAAGGGATGCAAAGAGACTTTATGAAGAAGGAAATATTTGAGTTAGATGTGAAAAGACAAAAAAAATGTTCTAAGGAAAGAGGAAGAGAGGAAATGACATCCTATGTAAAAGCAACAGCATTTGCAAAGACAGGGATTTAGGGGAGAATGGTATATTTGGGAGACTGGGTTTGGTTGGGACATCAGGTATATTGTGGAGTGGCAGAAAGTGAAGTTGAAGTAGAATGCTATGCGTAGCTGTGAGCTATGCCATAGTGACCAAAATTATTACACCATCAAGTAACAGGGAGGGAAACTAACTTCAGAATCTATTTGGTAGAAGAATGTTGTCATTTTATTTGTTATACTGAAATATGACACCAAAGTCTCGGAAATAGGAAGTATACCCAGTAATTTACGGCAATGCAAGAATGGCCTACTGCAACAATGAAGTGTGACTCCTAGAGCATCAGTTCCTTTCTTATCATTCTATTTTTTCTCAAAAAATATAAAAAGCCCTAGAAGAAAACCTAGGCAATACCTATGTTTTAAACTGCTGCCTGGGCTGGAGTGCAGTGATGCAATCTCAGGTCACTGCAACCTCTGCCTCCTGGGTTCAAGTGGTTCTCCTGCCTCAGCCTCCCCGGTAGCTGAGATTACAGGCACCCGCCACCATGCTCAGCCGATTTTTTGTATTTTTAGTAGAGACAGGGTTTCACCATGTTGGCCAGGCTGGTCTCAAACTCCTGACCTTGTGATTCATGCACCTAGGCTTCCCAAAGTGTTGGGATTACAGGTGTGAGCCACCATGCCCAGTCTCTTCTAGAGTTTTTATTGCTTGGGGTTATACATTTAAGCCTTTAATCCATCTTGACTTAATTTTTGTGTAAGATGTAAGGAAGGGGTCCAGTTTCAGTTTTCTGCATATGGCTAGCCAGTTTTCCCAGCACTATTTATTGTATAGGAAATTCTTTCCCCATTGCTTTTTTTTGTCAGATTTGTCAAAGATCATATGGTTGTAGACGTGTGGTGTTATTTCTGAGGTCTCTGTTCTTTTCCATTGGTCTATATGTCTGTTTTGGTATAAGTACC